>JAUMHO010000006.1:4747711-4769378 GCA_032360965.1 Ulva armoricana
CGTGACGTGCTTGTCTAGCGACGGTGGGGTGTGCATGCAGGGCTCTGGGGCGAGCTGGATTCCAGGGCCGGCTCTGTTTGTGTCAGGATGTTTATGATTTGCAGGTTCCGCGTTCGGGGCAGTGTGCGTTGTTTGGCGAGTGGTTTTACTGTTGTCTGAGTGTTTATGTAGGATGTCTGGGTCAGTGGGTGGTTATGGGTGTGACGTCTGTAAAATGTGTGGTTGATCGGTTGTTTTGTCGTGTGCTTGAGTCAGCTTGTGATGTACCCCTTGGCGCTGCCGGCATTTTGGGTTGATCTCCGTGTAACACCAAGGTCGATGTCCGACATCACCGCTGCCCAGCATTTCTTCGACCTTGTGAGTGTTGGGTTAACCAGATGTTAGACTGAAAGCACATTACGGTTGGCGGAAGAATGTTACAGTATGGGTGCAAACATTGCTTCTGCGTGGCAGAAACTGGTTCATTGCTGTGGAAGGCAGCACTTACGGCGGTGCAAGCCTGCCACAGCTGAGGCTTGCTTGTACCCTTGTAGCCACGACAAGGCTGGTACTCCGCCAAGGGCGCAGGTCGCACAACCTAACACCAATACAACGGCATGTGAGCACTTACACGCGGATATCGAGGTATGAGCCAGCCACGTAGCCAGGGGACCTCGCCTGTGTACGGAACACGTCATAGCTGACACAATGTGACATGCTACACAGGAGAGAGCGTGCAGGACCTTGAACTTGGATAGCCTGGCCCAAACAATACGCGTAGAGGCATTGTATCGCAGTACACAGTTTCATTCGTACGGGCATGTGCGTTTCGTGTGTGGAATATGTAATGTCGATGTGCTTGAGTGGAGGGCATGTTGGCGTCACCACTCGCAGACAAGAAAACACCACACAAGCAGTAAGCAAGCACCATTGCAGCAAAACCCAGAGGCAGGGTGAAAATTCGTGGTCCTGTGTTCCATGCAAACACTCGATTCATGCTGAAGTACATCTAAAAGCTCCCCACCTAACTTTTGTCTGGCTGCTATCGATGCAAGAACGGCACGGCTCCATGCTGGGACTCGTCAACTCTTTAGGGGGTCGCTGTCAAATCCAATTTCACTGAGCAGCTCGGGCCAGCGACGTGGTTCCTCATCAAAGATGTACGTCATTGGTGACACAAGCACCCCGCTGCCACCCAGACTCCGCAGTGCCTTGACAGACTCGTAGAGATCCTTTTTGCGCACGCAGATGCATGCTGCGTATGTGATGTCGGACTCGCCATAAACCTGGAAAAAACAGTATTCAACAAGAGCAGAAGATTCAAGCAGGCCACAAACGGCGTGTGCAAGCAAACCGCACGGTGTGAATGTTCATGCAAGGTGATGCAAACTCTACAGCGTGCTGTGATTGGTCAGCGAAATCAATCCAGAGTGTGGACGCACTTGGGCGATGGTTGGGCCCTGAAGGCCGCCTAGGCCTTTCGCCCGCATCTGTGCAGCAAATTGCTGTGGGTCCTCAGAGCGAATGTTTGTGGTAACACTGTAGAAGATGTCCGCCACAAGATGAGCCTCCAGGCGCTCCAGCAGCTCATGCACGATGGGCAGCAGGTCTGGCCGCTCCAGTAGGCTACGCCTGTTGGCCACCAACACCCCTTCACTCTGCAAGATGAACAGAATATTGAGGTTCCAAGCTCCCATTCTAGCATTCGTGATCCGCTGCATGTAACTGAATGGAGACATGGGTGAAGCACCTCCATAATGTCGCCATCGGCAACTGTCTTCAGATTGTTCTCCCGAAGTGTAACTCCTGTGGACACAAGGTCCAAGATGATGTCTGCAGCGCCCATGGCTGGTGCTGCTTCCAGGGCGCCGTCTGCACTGAGCAAGGACACTTGCTCAAATCCATGCTTCTCAAAAAACCTGCATGCAACACTTTGCTAAGAAGACATAGGCGTAGCACAAAATGCTTTGTATGGAGCTGGTTGCAGACAATCTAGTAGGCTTTGGATAGACAGCCCATTCCGGCTAGGTCTCGGCATATTCGCACCTTGAGGCAATGTTAGTGTATCCGGTGACGACACGCAATGGTCGAGATTCACTCCAGCCCATACTCTTTAAATCATCGAGTGTAGAAACATCAGCGTAGTCGCCGGCGACTGGGATGCCCAGGGCGAGCTTGCAGTGCCCGAAATTGAGCGCATCATGCACGACTACAAGATCTTCGTCCTCGGCAGCAAACTCGGAGAACATATCCATACCAACAATGCCTAGATCAAGATCACATGTCCTGAGCTTCCTCACGACGTCGGATGCCCGCTGAAACCATACTTCCATCTCTGGGAACTGTGTTATTTGCCCGAAGTACTGCCTGGGATTGGGCTTTACGCACTTAAGCTGACAAGCGCTGAGCAGCGAAAGGGTATCTTCAGCCATACGACCTTTGGAAGGAATTCCAATGCGGATAGAATCTCGCGAGGAAACTGGCGACTTGTGAACTTCTGGCTCGTCCTCGCGCCGGTTTAGGCTGCGGACGGCGATCGTCCGTCGCGGTGCAGCCTGCCGCACGTACAGCCTGTCCTTTTGATAACTGTTGGCCTGTTGACCGCGCCTGCATTGTGTCTTCTGAATGGTTAACGTCATCATTTACAAGTAAGCCCTGTCGATCAGGCCACAGCACACCACTGCACAGCGAGTCGATTGTGGGTTGTTGGTGTGCGGAGCTGTAAGGCACCGGCTAGTTGTCGATGCATCATGGCTAACGTTTGCAACCTTCGCCGAGCTCGGCTACTGACACCGGAAAACCGTCGCATGTTGCAATATCCCGCATGCAGGGATGCCCCTTGGCCATGCTGCATAAGTTGACAGTGAGTCTCACTTACCTTGTAGTTGCAGTGCATTGCGACTGTCTTATGGAAAACTTCTTGGTCACCTATGGCCGATGTTACGGCTGCGTGCCTTGCATCACCAGCTCGTCCGCCGGCTGTGCGTCTTGAATGCCCGTGCCCTTTGTTGGATGCCCTTGCCTTCCGATCAGCGGCTGATACATGAAATCATGTCGTGCATCCTCATGTGCTCCCAGAACTCAGAGCTGAAAACTTCCTTGACGTAGTGTATTTGCTACACCCGAAGTAATTACCATGCCAGGTGCTAGCTCCCGATCAAGCGTTGAGTGAATAGGTCAGGGCGCAAACGCATACGTGGATGGACCAACTTGAATTTGTAGAGCGAGCTCAAATTTTAGGCGGCTCTCCTGTCCCGGCTCTCTTGAAACCATTTGAAGCGATGGGAGACACAGTCACCAAAAATGCAGCCGCTTGTGTTCCCCACATTGGCTCTCGCACGACAAAACTGGTGGAGGATTTCTTGTTACGGGCCCAAGGTTTGCGCAAGGGCTGCAAATTGCACACGATGCATTCTGAATTTGCGTGGGCACTGTCTGCATCATGGCTCGAGTCTCCACTCCATAGATCGGGTCAAAGCAACACCAGAGCGGCAAAACCAAACCAGCTCAGTGCACAGGTGGGTGTGCCCAAAAAACGTTTTTTGTATGCTGTATGCTGTATGCTGTTCACTGAACCGGTTATGTGTCTGCAGCGGACAGTGACGCCAGAACGCACCATACGGCAGATGGCAGCACGCATTCCTGTTGACTGCCAACACAAGATGGCAAAGGCTCAGGAGCTATTGCAACACGCATATGGTGCACCAAACTCAAGTGCACCGCCTCTTGGTGACATACCGCAAGATATAACGCTGCTGACAGGAAACCTGATGAACAGTTCTGCATGGCAAAAGCTTGCTGGGCTGGCTGCTACAC
Organism: Ulva armoricana; assembly: GCA_032360965.1. Taxonomy (NCBI): domain Eukaryota; kingdom Viridiplantae; phylum Chlorophyta; class Ulvophyceae; order Ulvales; family Ulvaceae; genus Ulva; species Ulva armoricana. The sequence continues at coordinate 4,751,507 of JAUMHO010000006.1, forward strand.
AGGCTGGAGACACTGAGCCTTGGAAACGCGGCCAAGAAGGTTTTGGAGATCCTGCAGTTGGTGACGCTGTGCAGCAGAATCCGTCTGGGTCTGTGCCTGCTCTTGCGCAGCTGGAGACCCATCAGCTGGATGAGGCACATTTGTTTATTCCGGCAAGCAATGGGATGGCTTTGAGCAACTTGCAGTGCTGCCAGGCGGGTGTTCCCCCCAATATAGGGGCTCTTGATCATGGTCCATGCGGGGAATCGATAGGCTGTGCATCCGATCATGTTATTGAATCTGACAAGCATTCGAATGTGGCTCACATAGAGGACTTGAACGCGGCTGTACAAGCTGCATTGGCAGAGGCTGTGGCTCCACTCTCACGTGGAACCGTCAATTCTTTGGCCCGTATAGTGGAAGCTACTGTTGGTGCGATGTCTTGCTGCTGATTTCTCATGTCGCAGTGTCACCTGAAACAAGTCAGTGTGACTGCAACCTTCATTATTCAAGTCAAGGCGCATGCGTGGCCTATGCAGGCACATTCATGTCATGTGTTTCTGCTGTGGTCTACTCTCACAGAATTGATGCCAAAGCGGCATCAGGTGAGGGCAGCGGACATGGAAGCTGGAGCGGCACATCGCACCCAGGAAACCAGCAGGTTCATCTTGACCCAGCAGGCCATGCAGATAGCCATGTATCGTCGCAGGGACGCTCAAGCAGGGCAATGGAACGTCACGCAATCGCACTGCTGCTTATTGATGTCGAGGGAATCATATGTGTGCAAAGCGGCGAAGCACGTTGCACGAGGGACTCATGTGCACAAATGTGAGGGGTTGGTGCAAGTTGCAGGCTACACCTGGAGACGATGCGGTCTTGGTAGTGGCGACAGCAGAGCAGCAGAAGCACGTGCAGCTGCTGGTGCAGGCACATATGTGGCAGCTTCTGATGGCTCAGACTGACAACACGTTTGGATGTTCCCACGATGGCCAGTGGATGGCTGTGGTCAATAATCTTCAGGAGATGCTACGAAACGGTATGAGCCAGCATCGTCGATAGGGATTTTGAAGCATAGTTGCCAAGAAGTGCTGAGATTCGGTGGATGGATACTCTGCAGCAGAAGGCCTGCTGTAAATGCTGCAGGGGCTCAGATGATGAGCCAGATAATGAAGGAAAACTCTGCTGCTCTGCAGTGGAGGCAGCTCATTGTCCGAACTATGAGGGATGCACAGAATCAGCTTGCTTTGGCTGAAGGAAATGCGAGTCTCAAGGTGACCTTCACTGAATCGGAACTCTAGTACAGGCCAGATACATATATCTCATGATTGCTCATGCGCTTCATGCAGTTGCCATCCTGTCCCCAGTGATAACCTGCATTCAAATGCATCTTGCCAGAAAAGTCAACATTCTGTACGCAAGTCGTGTGAGCAATACTGAAAGGATAGCTGGGGTGATGTTGATAATTGGGGATCGGCTGCAGTTGGATTGACGAGCGGGTAGGTTGCAGGCTTCAGAAGCGTGTGCGCTGCAAAGGCAAGTGTCCGACATACAGCATCAGCTGCAAGAGGCAGATGATAGCCGCACTGCAGCAGAGGCAGCTGTGATAGAGTTGGTGCCTCTGCATCTGACTCTGTCACAACTACGTCAGCGCCTGGCAGCAGAAATGACAGCCCTGACTGAGCTGCAGGTGGCGTTGCTGCAGCCATTCGACCTGCCACGCCGTGGCCTCTTGTGTTTGACTTATGGACATGGATGGCCATGGCTGTGTGGACGCGCGTGGTGAAGAACACCTGTGGTATGCAGGAGGATCACGCCATCACGGCAGCGCTGGCAGAGCGGCACCGTGAAGAGGCGACAGCGTTTGCAGCAGGCAAGGCAGATCTGACAGGACAGGTCGTGGCGTTGCGTGGTGACCTGCAGATGAAAGAGAACGAGCTTGCGCTTGCAAAACGGCGGGCAGACCTGGCAGAATCCACACAGCAGCTGGACCGTGATGACATTGACAGGCTCAAATGTGACGTTTACAAGCTACAGAACGAGCATGCAGCAGACCTTGAGTATATCTCCCAGCTTGAATTAAAAAGAAAGGTACTTACAGATGACAGTGCAACCCTCCCATGGCTGTACATGGGAATTGTGTGCATGGTGGACGTCATCATCCGTGTAAACAGCCGTGTGCAGATGCTGGAGGATGAGATACAAAATCTAGGAGAGAAGCTGGCGTTCATGGCAGTATCTGAGAGCTCTCTACGCACCCAAAAGTCCCAGGTTGAGGAGCATGTGGCAAAACTGACAGAATTTTTGGAATCAGAGTTGCAAGCACGGCTTGCAGCTGAAAGTCTGGTGGCTGATTATGAGGCTGGAATTGAATATCGGTGTGGTCTTGCACTATGCAAAACACGCTTTTTATTTACTCGGTATCCGGCCTATAAACGTATCAAATATTTCTTCTGAGGCAGAACGGAGACCTCAAGAGACCTCATCTACTGACCTCTTGCATGGTGCCTGTGACCTCGGCCATGCGCTAGATGTTGCGTGCACTGGTTGAGTTGAAGTTGTGGGGCCTATGTTAAATCTGGTTTTGCTCACACAGGATGCGCAAGCTGGAATCCGAGATACAGGCTAAAGATTCAAGGATCCAATTGTTGGAGGAGAAAGTAAAAAACGGAATCCAATTACAGGAAGCTGAGCGTGCCAAGGCGGCTGAAACTGAAGAAGCCGGTAGAATTGCCTACATGCAACTGGAAGCGTCGGTGGAGGTCAAGGTACAGTCTTGTGTGACTACTATGGCCGGCCTCGCCTGTATCTGGATGTTGCTCCTGGTGTTGTTGCTCAATACTGGAAATTCTCATGCACAGCAAGAGCCTCACGTGAAGAGCAGCTCAGCCTCTGGAAGGAAATTCAGGTTCTTGAGCGCGTGAAAGAGCAGCGAATGGAAATTACGGCTTTGAACGATATGGTGAAAAAGGCACAAGAAAACGAGTCCCAGTCTAAAAAGAAACACAAAATACAAATGGAAAGCTTGCGCACGAGTGCACAGGAAAAGGTTGTGAAGGCTAATCAAGCTGCGGCAGCTGCTGAACAAGCCCGTCTGCAGCTTCAGGAGAGCGCAGCTACACAGATTGCAGATACCAACAAGCGATGTCACCAAGCTGAAGCCAAAACTCAAGCTGTGTGTTCCATGATACAGGCTAACGGTGGTCCATACAGGCTTGCATAGCTTCACTCTGGTTGAATTCTTTCGGAAGCTGCTCTTCAGGTTGAAAGAAAATCAGAGCATCAAGGCAGGGCCTTCAAGATGCGAATTTTGACATTAGAGGCCACTGTGAAAGACCTCAAACAGACGAATGAAGACTTGTGTGGACAGATAAGCTCACAAGGGCAAGAACTGGCGGCCAAGGTTGAAGAGTTGGACGTCAGTCAAGCTAAGGAAAGGATTCTCTCAAGAGAACTTGAGAGTGCTAGGGACAAAACAGCCGATCAAAAAAGCAAAATCGACGTACTTGAGGGAGAAGTGGATTCTGTAAGAAACGACCTGACACATGAGCTAGCTGCCCAGCAGGTAGTATTTCAGCAAATTCATGGCTTGTGTTCGTTCCTTTGGCAATGATGCTGTCATCATAGCTCTAGGTTTGAAAGCAACATCGTGGCAAACTGTATCTGCAGGATGCTGCAAGTGAGCAAAGAAAAGCAGCAGAAGAATTGCTTGCCCTGCTTCAGGCCGAGCAAGAAAAAACATTTCAGGCAGAAGAATATATTCGACAGCTTGAACAGGAAAGTTCTGACATGTCTAACATTTTGATTCAGAGTAAGCAGCAGGCAGAGGAGTTGGCTCGCATGCAAGAGGAAACAGATGACCTGCGGGCATGGAATGAGGCACTGCATATGGAAAAGAGTCCTTCGAAAACTGTACAAGAAGCACTGAAGGCCAAGGTCTGGTCCACCGGTCAGTACTTTCATTGGCGGGAATCGCATGTCAGATAATGATGGCACGATGTAGGTCAGTGAGCTCGCTGGGCATGTGGAGACTCTGTCGGCTGACAAAGTAGAGCTCGAACGGAAGCTGCAAACATTAGGAGAAGAAGGGTTTTATCGTGACGACGACTCTGCAGAAGGCGAAGAAGGTATGTTTGGATTCCCTCCTGGGCCCGTGTTCTGATGAAGCTGCAATTTGCCAACGGTGTCACAAACGAGCAAATAGACTCGTCCACAGTTAGCAGACTCACAAGCATGACCCACCAACCTTCCACGCAACCAGAAGCTTCAGTATCCCCGTCCAAGACCAAATTTATGCACAAATACTCAGGAAACAAGGATTCTGCCACCACATCATGAGTACAAGACTGGGACTGCGAAACCTGCTTCACAGTGAAAGCCCTGCTCCGTCACACGCCCTCTGTTCCTGTACACAAAGAACAGCAAACATACATCAGGATCCAACGCTGCCAACATGGCTTCCGTCCGACGCTTCCGGTCTTATTACAAGCTCCATACTTGAGTATCTGCATTTACTTGGCCTGATATACACAAAGTTTCATGTGTTACATAAATGCCAGATTGTTCTGTATTGAGCAGGGTCGCGACCCTCATCAAGGCAAGGCTCTTGGCCACCTTCCTATCGTGGTTTGGGCAAGCACACTTGCTCTGGTGGCTCAGCCGGCAGCGAGGCACCTCCCCTGCTACCTCCAATTGTGCGTGCGCGACGGACCGGATCTGCAACTGCTGCTTCAAGATCCACAAACACCGTTGGTGCGTTCCCACACAGGCTATTTTGACACTTTTGTCTTCATGCAGCACTATCACAGGGAAATAACATGCATGCGGGTACCAATCCCACTTTACCTTGGTGATAGCCCGATCAAGCATGCAACCTTAACCTTAAGTTATGCCACTAATTAGAGCTGGCATGAACTCGTCCTGGAACACTGCAGGACAGGACAAGCAAAGGGCATCAACTTGCCTGCCAGTGAGGCAGGTGGACGATGGGATTTGGATAGATATCGCATGCATACCATCAGGATGGACTGTCGAGGATGGCGTTCTCGTGGTGCCTGAGCCACCTCCAAAGAGCAATGTGCAGCATCCAAGAGCACATCCTGAACGGGCGCATTCTATGGAATACATGGAAGCGCATGCTACTTTAGAGGCAGTGAAACGTGCACACATCCAGCCCAAACGAGTACTGAATGGTATGTGCTACCAGCTATGCAGCTATTGCTCCATGATGGGGCCCAGATGGTATGTTGCCGTGTCACGAAGAACCAACCATGGCACATACTGCAGGAGATCCAGCAACCACTGTTCACATAACAGAGCCACTACCTGGGACACAGAACACGCTGTCTGGAGGGACCCACCCAGCTTGCAATGTAAGAAACAACGTGCCTCAAGCCAGCCCATTGGAATGGCATCACAATCCCCAGAATTACCATGGCATCTGCACAGCGATTGCTAGGGAAGATCAGATTGCAGTTGTGGGGAGTGCCCCTATGACAAGAGTTTCTCCGGAACTGTGCGGTCACAGTCACTAAACAAGGCATCCCCAGGTAGTAGACAGTATTATGCCGAGACTAGATACGCGAGGAGTTGATCTTCAACGTTGTTCTCGTAACCTCTATTTGGGTTACCTGCTCTTTAACAAAAGGTTATCAACCGATCCGCTTGCGAGCATGAAACATGTAATCGCCGTTCGCATAATACCCCATAAATTCAATACTTTCCTGGGTCTGTACCCATAACGATTTAACAAATCAATACTCATAACACAGCGTCAACAAGTGAACCTCTTCTTGGGCAGACCTTGGGCAATGCCTGTTGTAGCCTGTGCACTGCATGATTGGCAACAAGTACATGGACCCCAACAGTACTTGCATGCAATGCTGGTACTGATTCTACTCTATTCGAAATGGCTTCCTTCAGACGAGAACCTGCATTCCCACACGATCTTGCGATCATCAAGACAGCAGGGTGAGCATGGGCAAGCCCTACCTGTGCTCTTTGCCGGAGAGCTGCACAACACAACCTCCTCTGACCCCGGTCTGGATTCATGCTTGACAGATCAACTGCGGTGGCACCGCAGGCACTACGTACTCGCTCTACGCCCGAACTTCTCCAGGTAACGGATGCAGAGCTTCCCTTGTCCTGGGCTGTGCCGGAAGATGTGCGAGCTGCTGCACCAGCTGGTCCAGCTTTCAGCTTATCTAGAGGGGAGGTGGGCACTTCTTTGCCAGTTTTGATGATTTCAAAGCGGATGTTGGCTGCTCGGAGTCGTTTTGTCAAGACTCCCCCCATCGCAGATGCAGGCGTAAGGACGCCTCCTTGCATCATGCCGCGGTCCTTTAGCTCCTCCCCTTGCAATGCTAAACACAAAGCTGCCTCAAGCGCCATTCTGCCCGTTTCAAGGTAGCCAGGATCCCGACGGCCAGACACCACTGCCTGCAGAAGTCGTCCACAGTGAAGATGCGGCGATAGCACGGCAAAAGTACAGGCTTCTGCTTCAGCGACACCATACGAGACCAATGAAGTAGGAAGCCCACACCTGGCACTGTTTTGATCGTTCTCGACCTTGTTCTTGTGTCCATCCATACAAGGTAAATTTCCAATGATTGCGTTCACGGAATGCCTCTGGAGGTCCGTCGCCTGGCTTGGGTAGCAAGGGTGACACCATGCTGCGGAAGAGCGGCACCGTAGCAACTAAGTGCACAATTGTGTGGCCAAATGCGCCCAGCATGGCATCGATCGGTCCCTCTGCCTCATGAGCTTCTGCATACCTGTGTAGGAATATGGAGTTCAGTGGACAGGGCGGTACATGCAGCCTGATCAACGACATTACGGTGCCCAGTACCACGGTATACACACACGAAAACACATGGGCAACCGTACTTGAAATTTGGAGAGTAGCCCAGCAGGGCTGCGCTGCGTCGCACGACTCGAGAGTTGACAGGTGAAAACTGGAATGGGTATGTCCACCTGTTCAGGTGTTGATTGTAGCGCATGCCAAACTGATCTGTCTCCTCTTTTGAAGGGCTGCGGCCGACCTCGACACGGCTCTCAGAGACATCCTCGGGAGAGGAAGGCAACACTGGATTCAAGCAGTACCTGCAGCACTGCCAATGTCTTAGAACATGAGCGGTCCTACAACATCTCAATGAAGGATACCATAGGTAGACACATAGTTGGAGCTGATCATCTCAGCAAAAACACGTGTGCTTCTGTAGTTGCGACAGTTACGAAGAATTGACAACATGACATGAGTATAACTAGAGCATCCAAAATTTGAGGTATGGCAGCACAGCTAGCAATTGGGGATCTCACGGGTCTTCACATAGCTCGATCTCCTCTGGTGGCAGCATGTACGACTCAAACATGCTCTGCAGCGAGCTGCCACTCTGAGCACCTTTGATGTCGTTGACGAGCAGGTTGATGCGCTTGGGATTGCGGGCCAGGGCTGTGCGCATATGCTCCACAAGCATGAGTGCCCCGAGGTCAGAAGGTACGCTGTCAAAGCCACATGAGTGTACAACCTTCACGTTTCGGGCTGTAGCCGAATCATGCAATTCACGAATACTCTTTCGGACGAAGTGAACCTCTCCAGCAATATCCACGTAGTGGGTGCTGTTTCGAACGGCTGCCTCAATCTGCACCGTCCTTGTGTGCGTTGCCAGACTGATGTACTATTCGGACAACAGTTCCTGGTCATCAGCCATGTACAACTGAAGTGAACTGGCATGAACGTGGAATAAATGCTAAGTTCCACCATCACAAGCACAATGTCAAGCAGTGCTGCCAAAGTTCAGCTGTGAATGGACAGGCCTGCTTTGCGCCCAGGTACAGTGATCATCGTACCAGTGGATATCCGATTGACCAGAATGGACCGGCGGTGGATATCAGCACATCACTCTGCTTCACCAAACGGTCTAGCGACTTCGGGTCACCCAAGTCAGCTGTTAGGACAGGAACATCTTTGCAAGATTCGTCAATTTTGACCAATTCGTCTTTTAACTTCGTCAACTTCTCCTCAGACCTACCCGCTATGGCCCAATGCACTTTACCCTACACGGCAAGAGTGTGAGCATGTGGGCATGCCGGATCACCGAGTTTCACGCTTTGGGGGATGAGCCGTGTAGCATCAGAGGACTGAGGAAAGTTGGAAAATGACTATACCCAATGCAGGCTGCCGTTCAAGAACCTCACAGCATGAACACAGTGACAGCAATGTGTCGCGAGGGGTGATGACTGGAATCGCGCAAGTTTGCTATGTTTGATCGAAGCAAACGTATACAGTACCACGATCAATTCAAAAGCGTGGCTGCATAAGGTCAACCACGTCTAATGTTTTTCTGCTTCAGTGGGATCATTGTCGTCCAGTGCCCTGTATCTCAAGCAGTGCTTCCCACCACCAAGTACGATCGATGTAGCAGCATTTATAATTTATGTTGCTTCTGGCCCCGCAGCGTTGAGCATCACACCGCAAGTGTTCAGATGGTATATGGTCTTTACCGCGCCTTCAGCGGCTGAGAACATGGAATAGAACAGGTCTTTACCCGCATGACACAGACATCACGTTGAAGTTAGACTTAACGACTATCATATACGCTGTCATGTACACGGTACGTGGTGCTCGCCAGGAGTTTGGCTGCGTCGCTATGCAGCAGAGCTGATGCAGTACTCAGTGAGAAACCCGCTTATACAGTAGGGGCGCACCGGATATGTTTCAGCAAGCTGCCTGCATACAAGGCTACCTGTGAATCCCGTTGCCCCCCAAACGATCAAAGAAAACCTTCGCTGTGACGTCTTTTCTGGCAAAGCCAGGTCGCTAGGAGCAGTAGCCTTAGGGCTAGCAGATTTCGCGGATTCAGTAGACTGCTCTTTGATTTGATCTTTCGATGGGCTCTTGGGTGCGGACTTTTTGCCCATTTTACACGCACACACTGAAGCCGCTCATATACGAAAGCCAGTCGTACGTCTGTTCTGGCTGGTGCACTCAACGCAGCCAACGGCACTACAAAATGAGGAACCATATGCTATTTGAGCCTGATTGGGCGTGATTCCGCGAGTCCCCTCGCAAAACACAACAAGGACGAGATGCAGGGCTGGTGATTCTGCGCTCGACCTGTCATGCATTGAGCACAAAATCTAGACCCCGCAGCGAACATGCCAAATCACAGAAACAGCCTGGGGGAACTGATAGCAAAAGTAAAATGTGAAAACAGCTTGCGTAGCCTTAGTGTTGTAACTATATTGTGAACTATGGCGCCAAACGGTTGATGCTCAGGTCTATTGAAACCACAAAGGGGGGAACGTGTGCAACTGTTCCCGAAGCCCTATGGCACCCCCACATTGTCCTGCAGCTGGTCCATAGCACAAGCATAGACAGGATTTTGACAGGATGTAAACCTCAGCACGTTCTTCCGGGGTCGTGCCTTGTAGATCCATCCAACTCCGGGGCGGGTGATGTCACCTCAATTTTGTGATGGGAGCATGATGCCTCTGCAATCTGTGATACAGTGAGGACAGGTATTGTCACTGAACCATCTTCTACTTACTGGAAAGTGTATGGGTTATTTCTGCATCCTGTTGTAAAACCTATGCACATGAAATCTTCGTCCATCTAGATTTGGGAGCTGTGCTGTTGGAGCCTCCGCAATTCTGAGCAATTCGCTATGTTCCTGGCACTCTTAGACCGTGGAGCAATGAACCAAATCCTAGATTTGTATATGGACAGATTAGTTCGTACCTGTACGCAGTGGGCAGCTTTGCACAGCGCTGTAACCGAGTTGGAACAAGAGGAGAGAGAGAAAGCGTTTTGGTGAACTTACGGACAAGGTGACGAGGAGTCGTTACGGCGCTTATGGCGCCTACCATGGTACTGGTGGTAGTGAACCAGAACCTGAAAAAGCACTTATGCAGTACACCGGTCATGCCCTGCAAGTGCCAGCTTCGCCAGAGTGGGTAATGATCAGTTTGCAGTGAGACATTATATCACGTTAAGGCAAAGGACACACGTGTCCTTGTGATGTAGCCAAGGCGGTCTACAGTAGACGACCAGCCCGTGTAATTACCAGTATCATAACATGTGATGAGTCAATAGTGTGCATCGAGTGTGCATGCACCTGGGTACTTGCAACGTGGCAGTACAGTCAAGTTCTGAGCAGTTCATACATTTGGGGGCACGCAGTGTGTCAGTCACGTGCACCGTGAGGGTGTCAACCCAGATATGCTGATGTGGAAGACAGGATGTATACAACACGCTGGTCAGCATGAGTGTAGACGGATGTATGAACTGCGTGCATACTGGTGTGCACTACAGCTGCCTGAGTACACCTCTCACAACAATTTGCTCCAACCCAAGATGATACTGTCATAAATCACATATGATCTCAGGTCAGCTAAGCTAAAACGTGATCAATTGCTTTGGTCATGACAGCCACAAGCGGTCAAGCATGCGGCAGCATCAACGAAGCCCTGACCTTGGGTGCAGCTCATATACACATTGCAGTCTGAGACTCACAAGCTATTTTGATGCCCGGCTCTTGCTTTGCAAATGGTCCCATCTCCCACCAACATTGCGTCAGTGTGTACTCTGGGTGCCTGGTTCGTAGCATCTCGAACGGTGCTAGCGCGATGCCCGGCAATACAGCCTCACCTCCAACTACAGGGTCGTGCGACATCCACGGAGAAGCATGCCGTAGCTGGGGAAACACCCGGACCGTCAAGGAATTATGACTGACCCTAAGTACTTCAAAATCTTTACAGCCAAGCAGTGACAAGCATGGTTCTTGAGGTTCTTTCTGTTTCTTGTCGCAAGAATTCGAAATTACACTTAAGCTCCAACCACACCTTTGGCTTCCTCCATGCATGGATAGGCAAGCTCCTTGACATGCATGGATAGGCAAGCTCCTTGACACCTACTGCCTCCTGAGTCTTGTGATAGGTATCGCGCCAACCCGGCATCTAACGCCGTACACAGGAACTTTTCTTGATGTCCTACCTAAACAAGGCTGGCACGAGCAGGTATGTGCCTGGGCACAGTTACCTCTTGTGCTTTGCTGGGGTCGTCCTGTTTTTCTTCTCAGGCGATCGGGGCGTTCATGACACCTGTGTACACCTACTCTTTCTATACCTCTCTACACTGGTCCTAACTCAACATGTAGCGCAGCTACCATGAAGCTGGCTCACCACACCCAGCAACCACCGCAGCCATTCACAACCTGTTACATGACCGCTGACAGAGCTCTAATGTTCTGTATACTCAGGGCTCAAACTGCACGCTGTTGCGAATCGGCGTATGGCCACAGGGGCCAGTAGGTCGCATGATACAGTCGAGCAGTGCACAGGTGGATAGGCTACTTGCAGTACATAGGCCCACAACCCAACCAGGATGGTTGAGGTTGTTGTCAACAACTAAGGCTTGGGCTGTAAGTGCATGTCGGTGCCTTGACATGTTGTTGCTGCAAACTGTCAATGTTAAACATTGACAACAACCTCGTTGCGAGAATTGTAGTGAACCATAGATGACCTGATTGTCTTAAAATGGCATCTGCAAAGAATTTCGAAGGTTTGTTAGACGTGCGTTCAGAGTCGTTCGCGGTGTGGGAGGCGCAAGTCGTAGGATACTTGCATGAAAAGCTTCCAGACAGCGCTCACCTGCTTACAACGACAACGCAGCAGCACAACTCAGCAATTGAGCGAAAATTTCAAGGAAATGAGCCTGGCAATGTGGCCTCACGGGCTGCAGCACGGGCTGAGCTTCGCAGGCACAACGAAGCTGCAAAAGCTCACGTTCTCCAGTTTCTTGGGCCGACGCTCAGACTGCAGCTCGTCAACCGTCCAACGGGCACAGCAATATGGAAAGAGCTGAAGCAGCAGCATGCGGAGTGGATGCTCACCATGGGCCCGCAGTGGATGCGCGACTTCGAGAAGCTTCGACCTCGCAACGAACAAACCGTTGCTGAGTTTTGCAACGCTGCGGACTTTCTGACCCAGCGCCTGAGCAACGCAGACATGCGTCAAGCAGCTCATGTTGCCATTAGCAAGGTGCTTGACGGCTTGAAGCATGCGCGGCCTGCGTGGGTAGGTTACTTGCGAGGCGACGTGAAGCTGAATGCGCTGCGAGCAGCTAGGCAGCTCAGCGAGGACAACCTCAAGCACGGCCAAGTCTTAGACAAGTGTGGATTGCGCCAAGCATTGGCTCTGCTCGGGGTGGACAATGCCGACAAGCTGTCGCCGTCGCTCTTCGGCCATCACCCTGTGGCGCTACAGCTGCACCGGCCGCTACAGAAGACTGCCTTGCGGTGGTAGAAGCCCAACTGAAACGCGTGCTGGCCGCTGGCATGGGTGTCGGCGGTGCAAGCGGCTCCAGCAACAAGGTCTACTACCGTTGTGGAGAGCGCGGCCATGTGGCCAAAGATTGCAGACATCCGCCCGTCGGAGCGAACAATCCGAACCAACAAGGTATTTGTCCCCACATGTCTGCATTGCCGCAGATGCCATGGCAGTTGGACTCCGGGGCCACTCATCATATGAGCTCTGGTGGTGGGCTTGGGGCAGGGGCCTTTGCGCAGTACCGCTCTCTGTCGCAGCCCTTCTCAGTGAGCTTTGGCAAGAAGGGCACGACAGCCCCTGCAACGGGGGTTGGTGATGTTGAGGTGCATGGCAGCCTGGGCACAGAGGTGCTGACGGGAGTGCTGCATGTGCCTGTTCGCTCGCAGTGTCCCTGTTCTCGGTGCGAGCCGCGGTGGCAAGCGGCATGGCTGTGTCGTTCTCACCGCCAGAGACGCCCGCGCCATGCAGCAAGGTTGTGGTTGCATGCGACGGCCGTGTGATTCTGACTGCCAGGTAGCGCAGTGGCCTGTACTTCATCGACGGGCCTGTGTACACAGCTAGAGCAGCAGCGCTTGTGGGCCCTGAGGAGATGGGCAGTGCTATCATATGGCATCGGCGGCTCGGTCACATGGGCTTTACCACGCTGGCTGACCTTGCTCGGAGCAATCTGATTCAGAGATGCCCAGTGACCCCATATGCATTCTTGCAGGCGCACAGACAGCAGCTGTGTGAGCCGTGCATCGCCACGAAGATGCGGCGCACGCCTCACCCACGGCGTCCACCGCGGCCAGTGCGTGTGCTGCATCGAGTGCATGCGGATTTGTGTGAGCTGCAGCACGGGTGTCATTTCAGCACGGTCATCCATGAGGCAACCCGGTATGCATGCGTGAGCATCCTGCACTCCAACGCGGCCACTGCTGCCGATCTCCGCAAGCAGATTGCGTGGCTGGAGACGCAAGCTGACCAGCGGGTTCAGCGAGTCCGGAATGACAGTGGCGGCGAGTACATGCCGTAGCAGCTGCAAGATTGGTGCGCAGAGAAAGGCATCCAGCAAGAGCCGACCACAGGATACAACCCCAAGGCCAATAGGTTGGCAGAGCGGCACAACCTGACCCTGCTGGACATGGCGTTGCCAAAGCTTGCAGACTCAGCAGATGAGCGATTCGGCCGGCCGGCTCGGGGCACACAGCATGCAGCGGATGTGATCATCTACGCGAATGATGTGCACAACGCCACACCTTCAGCGGGTGCCATGGTGGGCATCAAGCTGCATGAGGGGCTGCCAGGGCGCTGGGCGTGTTCCGGAAATCCGGCTGCCGCGTTTGGGTGCACAGCTCAGGCCGGCCGCATGCTCAACGCCAGAAGCTGTCCCACCGTGGTGTGCCCGGCCGCTTCCTCGGATTTGAGAGCCGTTTAGCTCTAACACCGTGGGCGTGCTCCTTGATGATGGCCGGTTGACGCGGTCACAGACAGTTGTCTTTGCTGATGCGCCAACGGTGCTGCCAACCGTGCTGTTGCTTGCGCCGGGGGCTGATGCAGGCGCGCTTGGCGGGGGAGAGAGCATCGCCGTCGAGAGCGACAGTGTCATGGCTTGCATGTGTAACTGAGCCATGCTCGTCACCATGATCACGCCGCGGCTGCAGTCAGATGCAGCATGCATGCCCATGCCTATGCTGCTCTGTTATGCGCGCTGCCCGGCATCACTCAGCTCTGCAGCCTTGAGCGCAATTGTATTTATCCCCCAATCGCACCGCCGAGCTGCGAATTCGATTGGACATTAAGTACATAGGAAACAGCCTTTTATGTTCAGCCCTTCGAATTCGAAAACAAATAGATAGGAGCGAGAATAACCTCGCATCGCTTCCACGCTTCCTCGCTTTAGCGGCATCAAAAAAATTAGCTTCGACTGTTGGTGGAGTTACGAGAGAGAGTGGGCTGGAAGACTCACTCCAGTTTTTGCGTTGGCATCACTGATGTCGGCGAGTGGCTAGAGGAGGCACTTGTCGCCTCAGCAATGCTGGAAAGTTTGGCCGAGAGCATGCCCATCATCATTGATAGCGCTTGGGTACATGCTCGCCTGCTGAAATTGATCCCTGCAGAGTTCCATGCTTGCTTGAAAGCGACCAAGACCACTAGACGCTCTCCGAACACTCTGTTGACTCTACCGACGCAGGCCTTCCAAGATAGGCATGCAGAGCTGACAATCATATAGGCTACACCGAAATACGCTGCAGATTTCAAACAATTGCCTAATCGTTCATTTGAACATCATTTAGAGGCATGTGTGAGGGTATGACGCTCACACTATGTCCGCGAGACACTAACCCTGGCTCACTATATCGGTCGTTTTGGGCCGACCAATCGGCTCAGCCCCTTATCGGCAGTTTTCCAGACGTACGTGCGCAACCAATTAGCCCGCATGGGCGTTGACGAAACGTCTGATGAGTACCGACATGGCGAACTCGAGCCAGTGCGAACTGTGTGCCGCATGCTCGACCAGGAGGAGGAAAATCGCGCCCACATGGCAAGTTTCGCCCCTAGGCCGCAGCTCTGGGTACTGACTCCTCCGCCGATTTCGGCTTAGCCTTTGATCCGCGGCAAGGTTGTGGTGGCCGTGGCGGCCGCCGTACGATGTATGGCCAAGGTCGATGTGGCCGCGGTGGCCGTCGTGACACACAATCCCACGTGGACGGCATGCCATAGGGCAATGATACTGTGACTGATTTGTAAGCCGGCGTCACAGCTGCTGCTGCGACGGTGTCCGCGCGCAATGCGCCAGGCATCAACGCAATCGCTGCCGTTCAATCACATGCGCTTCTGCATGAGCGTTTCCCCGCTGTGGATAATCGTTTTGCCCCCCTTGCAAATCATGCGGTGTTTTTGGCTGCCAACCTGGCGCCGGTGCAGATTGAACACGCTGACGCCAATGCGACGACTCGCTCTCGTAGCGCTGTTAGGGTTTCAGGGACCGCAACCGAGCGCAGCTATATCCCAGACTAGCCGCCCAGGGAGGCCAGTACCGCGCATGGCTACGATGTACCGCTGCAGGAAGCGGGTGCTTCAGGCCATGCCACTGGTGCACGTGCGCCGCAGCCACAACAACCCGTGGTGCCCGATGCAACAAATACGGGGGGTGCGTCCACGAGCTCTGGCGACGCCGCTCCCAAGCGCGATCCTCCTTGTCAAGCATTGCCAGCTCCGGCTGGGCAGCCTGCAGTTCCCTCTGCTCAGACAAAATCAGTCGAACAGAGCAAAAAGAGAACTGAATACTCAAAATCAAAATCAAAATCCCTGGGTGGCCAACTCGGAGGATCGGATGCACCACCCCCCGCAGTGGGCAGTGAAGTGCATCCCAAAAAGCTTGCCGACACGGCAGGCAAATCGTGGTGATGTCTTTGATGAGACGGATTCGGACAAGTTGACCCGCAGGCGCGCTCAGCTTGACCAGTTCAGGCAGCAGATTATTTCAAAGAATGTGCCGCAACGGGTTTAGCGGGCCATCTTGCACTCCACAGTCACACTGTCCTTGGCTGAGCTGGCAGCCATTGCCATGCATGACGAGCTTGTCGCCCTACTCGTCCAATTGGCGGAAACGCTACGAGACGAAGCGACGAGAGACGTTTTGCGAGGCCCCCGTGCCTCGGTTGACGCATTCTTTGCATCGATGCTGAAGCGCATTGTGTTGGCAGACAGACGCGTCCTCGCGAATAACACCGCCAGTATGCTTGTTGGCGCATTTCCCTTGCCACATGACGCTGAATGGAGTGAAGCAATGTGTGCCAGCGCAGAATGGCCAAAAGTGCCGGGAAATAAATCGACATTCCAGGTTCCGTTTTCGCAAATGCGCAAATGCACAGGATTCCTAACATCAGATGTCGAAAAAGCGCATAAGCACAACCCACAAGCGGTCTGTGTTGCCTTTGATGAGGGTGCAGAAATGAGAACCATCACAGTTGACGCTTGGGAGCGTCACCGAGCTGATTGGGAAAAAGGATACCCGCTATTTTCTGAGCGCGACGACATTGGTCCCACCCATGGGATCAGGATGACAGAGCCTGTCATTCTCAGGACCTTTCATGGCACAGTGTCCAAATTTCACCACATGATGCTGATTCATTTGCGCCTCGGCTGTGCGGTTTACCCTGCGTACTGCACATTGGTTAACGGCGCCCCAGCGGATGTGGTCTTGGGTTTGTCGTTCCGGCGCAAATTCGATGCTTCTTTCCCGGTTGGCTACAAAACCGTTCAAAGTTCAGGTGTCACATGTGTGTGCCTGGGTGTGCCTAAAGGCCATGCCCTCTTCTATCCAAAGCCGCTGCGCGAGCGGTTTGCTGATAGGACGCACCCCAAAGCCGCATTCCGTCAGGTTCCGCGGCTGGAAACATCATGGCGCACGTGGTATGTTGCAGGCAAATACCTCACGTCTGCCCAACTTGCTCAAGACATCAGCAGCCCAGATGTCTGATGGTAGATCGTGTTTCGGCTAGACGCTAGGTCCGCTTATTTCACGGCCCATCTCCGGTCAATGCTGCATCGGCTGGCGTCTTCAAACGTATCTCTGATCAGACTTATGATTGTTCTGACGCATCACAGGGTTGCCCCTTGACTGACATGTCACTGGGAGCTAATGCTATGCGAGTGCGCAGTGGAAGCGAGGAGACGCGCGTGCATACCTGAGATACTTAAGTTACCTCGGGCCAAAGTGTTATTTGAATGGAGGAAGACCAGCATAAACCAGCGTTTACTGGCCCTGATGGCGAGATTTATGTCTGGACCAGGGCGCCTATGGGGCTGACGAACTCGCCTGCTGCGTTTCAGCGCGTCATGAGTTACGTGCTACGAAATATTAAAGGGGCGTCCGTTTACATCGCGGACATCACGAATTTTTACAAGACGTGGAAGGAGCATCTCAGCATCCTCATTCAGGTGTTTTAGCGCCTGAAGAAAGGAAGCCTCAAAGTGAAGTACTTCACTAGTACGCGAACTGCGTCTGGGCAGCTGCTGAGTGCAGGGTTTTGGACTCTATCGTCAGCAAGAAAAGTATCATGCCAGATCCCGACAAGGTCTCAGCCGTGAACCTCCGGGCGTCCAGTACCCCGCAATGTCGCGGACATACCGGTACGCAGTTTCCTAGGAGCCACTGGCTACTTTCACGAGCACATTCAAGCTTACGCTGAGAAATCAGCGCCGTTACGAGTATTGCTGAACAAGAATGCATAGTTCCTCTGGACTGAGGATTGCCAGCGTGTGTTTGAGCAGCTCAAGGCAAACCTTGTCTCGCCAAGTTGCTTGCGCATGCCGGATTCTGACCACGGACTGGTCCAAGCTTGCTGTCGGTGCTGTCCTTAGCCAAATGCAGCCGGAAGATCCTTCGGATTCAGATTGCGAGGAGAAAGAATATGTGATTACAAATTCCAGTTGCTCTCAGAATCAGGCTCAAAGTCACTACTCCCCCCCTGAAGGCGAATGCCAGGCCCTTGCCTGGGCCACTCAGTGTTGTAACTCATAGGCGGGTTCTGCCCGCAGGCATCTGGTCAGATTACATACACGCAGGGAGACAGCGTAGCAT
>JAUMHO010000006.1:4769478-4783582 GCA_032360965.1 Ulva armoricana
TCGTGTGCTTGGGTTGGCTTGTGATTTACCCCTTGGCGCTGCCGGGATTTTGGGTTGATCTCCGTGTAACACACATCACTGCGGTCTTATGAATGCCCCAATCGTACGCTGCACCTTGCTAGTCTACGTAAGAACCTGCAGATTCCTGTGCAAGGTCTCAATCACCCGCACATCCTTACTCAAACTAATGCCTGTGTTGACCTCAGCAGCTAAAGCTTCTCCCGACTTGGATGCTTTCAGACGCAGCTAACTGGCCTTGTAATCGAACAGCCATACTTTAATATCTGTTTTACATTATTCAGTCTTTGCGCATTTGCAACCGCCCTGTTGCGCCATAAACGCGGGCTTGCTTGCATGATGCGCGACTCACACAAACAACACCGTGCATGCTGAAGAAATTGTGGCGTACAATTCTCGTTATGCCTATCCGCATCAACGCCAGTGTTACCGGTGTGTCTTTGTGCCCAACACGCGAGCACTTCGCTTAACTATCTTTCTGTGGAACAAATGTACAGTTAATAGGAGTGATTGGTGCTTCATCGCCCTTTTAGCCCTCACGCTTTCAAATTCAATACCACTCCAGCCAGACTACGCGAACTGGTTGCACAATGTGCCCCCAACCAGCCCTTCACCGGTGAAGAACTGGCCCTAACGGAATTGGATTATTTTGGTAACACTAAATTGGGAAAGTTGTAACTCCCCGACGAGTGGCACAACGTTTCGAGCAGTTGTTGACTTGTTCAAGGGGAGTGCCGGGGGAGCAACTGCACGCTTGTAGAGAGACCTGACAACCTTCCAAACGGATTTAAAGATATTTCTATTGATTGTGGATTCGGCAGCGGAAGATAGTGCACTCAGCCCCCTTGTGGTTTCAGTGTTAGCGCGGACACCCGGGGCCCCCACTGACGAGTTTAGGACGTCCATAGGGCATAACTAGGTGGTTTGAGAACGTCTACAGCCTTGTTTTTTAAGTTTGGGAAAATGGGGGTTTTCTGGTCAAAATGAGGCAATTTTTTGGGAAATCTAGCATTTTTGTTTCCAAACAACTGGGAGCTTTCCCAAAGCACCCCTAATACCCCTGGGCTCGTCCCAAACTTGGAGAAAATGCGCCCAGTTGTCCTGTAGGTAGGGCAACGTCATACTTGAGAGGCCCACATTGGCAGAGGACCGTGCTGACGCAGTCCCCGCGCTGCCTGTGCACGACCCTGTGGCCTGGTGAACGCATGTAACCTGTACATGTTGATCAAATTTTATTTTCAAGGTGCAAGGGTCATGTTTGCTGGCGGCAACCCGTGTGCTCTGCTGGCGTGTCAGTGCACGAGCTCGAGTGCTTTGGGCACAAGGCAGGCAGCCCAGGCAGCATGCTGGTGATCATCACAAATTGCTTGCTGCAGAGTCAAGTGCAAGCTGCATACTTTGCATTTTTGGGGCTTGCATGTGCAGATTGCGCGTGCGGATTGATGAAAGAAAGTAAATGGCCTGGTATGGTGCTGCAGCATGGATGTAGGTAGCTAGAGTCTTGAGGATGATCGTAGCTACATGGTGACATGCTCTGGCTGCTTGTCCATGATCAAACTGTTGTACTCTGCATTCATGTACTATCTATGGTCCCCAATGTTGAAGAAGCCCAGCACATTTCGCGTGCTTGGACACTGAGATTACAACACACACTGCCCATCATCACCGACACTGCCATACAGGTAAACTTAATTTATCACCGGACTCGATGGGCACCAGGGACACCTCTCAATTTGCCCGCATCACTCGAATAGCATGCTTCTCGCTGTGACCTTGCCAATCGTTTCGAGAATGTCACCTGGCTGGATCAACACCCCATTTGGCCCAATCTGCGTACAGAGGCCTACTTAATAAATATTATGTATATCTCTAGAAGTACTGGAGTGACGTCATGGCATCATCGCACAGTCTGAGTCGTCATATGTGCCTGCGCTGCAGCGATTTGCTGCGGCTGCACCGCATCAGCTTCTTAGCGCACAACCGTGTACAACCACGCTGCGAGCAAGGAGCGAACTAAAGTGACCCCTGCACGGGCTGAGAAGCTAGTGTGTTCCAGAAGTTGCGGACAGTGGAGAAGTCTGAAGGCAGCAACAACTCTGCCTTGTACAAGTAGATGTACCGTGTTGTGTTTGATGGGTCGGATGTTGAGGCGTCCAGTGACAGAGAGGGACCCTGAGGGTTTGTAGTTGGGAGGTGTAGCAAGCTATAATTAAGCTGTGTGCATTGCAGCTTGCGCAAGCTGTTCTTCGGGGGCTGCCGCCCCCTCGTTGCCCTGATCCGCCCCCGCCCGCGCGCCCCTAGCAAAAACAACCGCACCGTATGCTCAAATCGTACCGTATTAAATACATGTATTTCAGCCAGACCGTATCCAATACGAAATACGAAAGTGCCAACACTGCCTAGCACAACACACCAGGTAGATCAGCACTATGGCCAGTCTCTTCCAGGACATGGACCTCATGTACTTCGAAACCCATGACCGCCCTGCTTTACTCAGTAAAGCGTGTCCATCAACTCGTGGCCTGCTGGCTGATAGCAAGTAGTCCATGATCGCCTTGTCGTTCGCACCAGCGGCGAGAGCTAAAGCATCGCACAGAGACTCTTGAAAGTCTCCGGGATTAAGCAGCTTTTCAAGAGTACCAACATTGCATTAAAGTATCTTTTCGAGCTGTGTCAAGCCCTCGTAGAGCTCGTGCGTTGAGCGGTCAGCCATGGTCCCCAGACCCGTACAGGCTACCCGTACGAAGCCCTGATCCGAGGTGGTGTCACGTCAGTCGATACATAGGACATATTGTAGTGGTTAAGCTGTGTTGTGAGTGCTTTGGGATCAATGGAGACGAGTTTGGGATGAATTGGGCGCAAACCGCGAAGTTTGGGAAAACCGGGGTATTTGACGAGAATAGTGGGCGATTTTTGGGAAAACGACAAGATTTCCCAAACGCCCCGTAGACGTTCTCAAACCACCTATTTATGCCCTATGGACGTCCTAAACTCGTTAGTGGGGGCCCCGGGTGTCCGCGCTAACACTGAAACCACCAGGGGGCTGAGTGCACACCCCCCTCGGAAGACGAAGAACAGGACCAATGCGGCTCTGCCACTGTTCAGCAAGGATGTGAAAGAAAACCAACGCACTGAAGCCACGGATACACAAGTAAGATGTCCACGGATGCGTAGTGCTCGTTAAAGGAATGGCTCGTTAAGTGGTCTGGCTTGGAGGAGGTGCTGTTTGATGTGGTACCAGAGGGCAATACTTGAAATTATTCATGTCTGGAGCAGGGTAACACCGTGCAAGTTAGTCGCGAATTGATCAATATTGGATCATCACGAGTGTCACTGGCCATCTTCATCGACATGCTGAAGCACCTGCGAGGGCAGCACCAACTGCAGCCGCGTGGCAGGATCTTGCCTAGCAGACGTTACTAGCTGCTAAGTCATCGTAATGGCGTACACCAGATGTTGGCCAGGTTTTGAAGCAACGATGTCGATCTGGGATCTGCAAGACTTGCTCCTCGGTGCGCATTCGCTTCCATGAGACTGGGCGCGTGAGCAACACAACGTACAGATACATCAATAAATATTGTTACTGCTTTTCTATGCCTGCATTGTGCGTCCCTGCTGCCAGAAGTGTGATTTGCTCACTGGCGCGTTGATGCGGACAGGCATTACGAGAGCTGTACGCCACAATTTCTTCAGCATGCAATAAATCACCACGGATAATCTATGTACCAACATGTGTGAATGTTGTTCAAGCCGCTCCTGCATCCCTATCGCTCCGGGACGCCGGAGAGTTATCGCTCCCACCGCTGCGTAAACACGTGGGATGATGATGGTGGCCAGGTGGAATCCTGAGGTACCGATCGGCCTTGGTAGAGGCTGGTTTATGTAAGCCGTTTTGGAACGAATTAGGCTGAAAACCGAATTAATGAGCAGCGAATCAACGAGGGGGCTATATGCATATCTACTCGGCCCTTGAAAGTTAACAGACCGCAGCACAGCTGTACCTGTCCCACAACGGTACTCAGCAGTCTGAAACACAGAAATTCAGTAGTGGAAATTGAGGTTATTAATCAGGCATGAAGTCGGTTCGAGAGCCATTTGTTCCCGAGTATGTCTTGGACTCGAAACTGCAGGGGTCAGGCACAGAATATAAACTGGACATGACAACCTTGACATGGATCCCAATCTCCACGATCCCGGATTCTGACCTGCACGCCCCCACCCGCAATGGCGTTTGACCCCCCGTCAAACTCGCCCCGGTAAATTCGGTTCGCGGGCCCCCGGGGAATGGGGGGTCCTCGCGCTGGCCTTTGCCGTCATGGGTTGGTGGCCCGTGAAGCGCTTGTCTAACGACAGTGGGGGGGGGGGTGCATGCATGGCTGTGGGGCGAGTTGGATTCCAGGGCCGGCTCTGTTTGTGTAATTGCGTCTGTGGTTTGCAGGTGCCTCGTTCGGTGCATTGTGCATTGTTTGGCGAGTTAATTTACTTGCGTCTGGGTGTTTACGTAGGACGTCTGGGTCAGTGGGTGGTTATGGGTGTGACGTCTGTTTAGAGTGTGTGGTATATCTGCTGTGTTGGTTGTTTTGTCGTGTGCTTTGGGTTGGCTTGTGATTTACCCCTTGGCGCTGCCAGGATTTTGGGTTGATCTCCGTGTAACAACCTTGACATGGAGGAAAGTTAAAATGGAGGATGCATAAAGCTTGAGATGAACTCTTGCGCCTCTAATTGTGGAGCCGCCCTGCTGCCATGTGTAGATTGCATCGCCATTAGTGTGTATGGGCCACTGATAAAGGCTTTTCCGTGATATAATGAATTTGTTTTCTTTGTCGGGAAAGAAAACGGAAGATTTTCTGAAGCTTGTGTCGCCATGGTTATGATGAGCAACACCGAGTGACTGTGATTTGGCGATAGTCCACGTGCGCTGAGGTGGAGATATACATGCGCATCCCAGGCGCCTGTGCTTCCTATCAACGCATATCACAACACACTTGTTTATAACGTGGTCGGTATCACGTCAGAGTCATCCGCTGGTAGGCTGCATGAGCAACACAGCTGCCACACGCGATGGCATGCGACAGCGGTAGAGCTCCTCCATAGCGCAAGCAGGTTTAAGTATCCAGAAGTATTACATGGTGATCATTTCTAGTACGTGGTGTCAAACAATGATTTGGAGTGTGCCTGTGCGCCCTACGCCTTGCTACACGGACGCGACCCGCACCCCTGAAGTTGCAGGTGATAACGAAAAATGATCACTATAACACGCTGGTTCATACGGTGCCATTTGCAGGCGCGTGCGTGGTGGTTTGAGCTGTCGCTTGCAGGCTCCCGTCATGCGTGCCTACTGCCCCGCTACGCCGTGCTTCGTGACGTTAGACCATGTTTCAGTACGCGAGCGGTGCGGAATTTCTTTCTAGGACGCACTCCACGCCACTGCCAATGTCAAGCGTCAAGAAGACTGTAAGCACATGCTTCGATCGTGGGGTTCCATGGAGATACCACGTAGCATTGTTACAATTGTGCACCCGGGGCCGGATGGCTGTGCAAGTGTGCGGGAGGGACACAGTTTACGGAGACGGATCCGCGCGAGGAAGCACTGTCCCTTTCA
This sequence comes from Ulva armoricana, assembly GCA_032360965.1. NCBI lineage: Eukaryota > Viridiplantae > Chlorophyta > Ulvophyceae > Ulvales > Ulvaceae > Ulva > Ulva armoricana. Next base: position 4,775,099 of record JAUMHO010000006.1, read on the forward strand.
GAATGGAATAGTTTCGTTATTGCCGCACACAGAGACCTCTACCTGATTGCTATTACCAACTTACGTTCTCTTTGGTCCGTTGTCGTCGTACTTCTCTAGGGAGCTCTGTCTAGCCATGGGTGCAGCGCGGAGGCTGCAGCAAGAGATAGATGCTGTACTGAAGAAGGTGAAGGAAGGCATCAGTACTTTCGACGATACATATGAAAAGGTGTGCGGGGGCCGTGAGCGATGAAGGATCGTGCTTCTGTTAAAGCTTCAGCCTTATTGGCAATGTGTCACATGACGCGCGAGTCAGAACTCTGTGACCATGCTGTCCAGTTTATGCACTGTGCATAATATGTTCGCTCTATAAGGCTGCACGTTTGGCTGCACCTGGTGCTCTTAAAAGCGAGTCCCTTCACCCCATGCGATCATGCAGCTGATGCAAAATCAGTCCCCTCAGCAAAGAGAAAAGCTTGTGGCGTCTCTTAAAGATCAAATCAAGAAGTTGCAGAAAGATAGAGACAAGATCAAAACTTGGTGTGCATCTCAGTCCTGTACTTGTGCAGAAATCGATGTCAGTCCATGTAAGATGGATTGATGTATGGTGCATGGTTTCCAGACGTGCTGAACCCGAGGGCATTGTGTACTTAGATATATTATTTGTAGATGGTGCTGGCTGAACTCTGGAGTAGGCCCGCTTGAACCCCTGTATGACTGTGCAGGGCCAGCGACAAAGATGTCAGAGACAAGCAGACGCTGGCAGACAACCGGGCAACAATTGAACGTCGCATGGAACGCTTCAAAGAGTGTGAAAAGGACATGAAGGTTAAAGATTTTTCAAAAGTTGGTCTTGAGAAGGGCAACAAGCTTGATCCCAAGCAAGTGGCCATTGAGGAACGGAGAGAATGGATTAGAGCAAGTGTGGAGCAAATTAGCAACACTGTAAGCCTTCTCACATTGATCTGTGAAGGCAGGCGCATGTAATCTGTGTGGCTTTTCCTGGATGCTGCTGATCTGTAGCTTAATGAAGTCTGTATACAGGTTGAAATGAATGAAGCTGAAATGGAGAATATTCGGGGGGCCCAGAAGCGTGCAAAGGAGCCCCCCGCTCGTGTCGCTCGGATTCAAGAACGGAATGCTGCTCACAAGAAGCATCAAGAGCGGTTAGAGCAAGTTCTGCGTGCTCTGGACAATGAGGCACTTTCAGTGGACCAAGTGGACCAGCTCAAAGAAACAATAGAAGATTACTTGGTGCGAGCCCAACTTTATCCATACCTGTCCTCTGCAAACTCTTTTGCAATCTTGTGTGTCCCATCTGCCCTGTGTGTCCCATTTCCTGTGACGTCCTGGTTTTGCCTTCCAGGAAAATGGGAACACTAGTGATGAGGAAACCTGGGGCATGTATGAAGATGTTGATGCATTCTATGACGAGGAGGTCCTTATGATCATTGGCAACGTTGACGTCCATGTTCCAATGGTTGGTGATCGAGTGTTGCCACGCATTCCTGAAGTACCCGAGAAGCCGGAAAAGAAAGGTCGGGAAGCAAAGGAAGCAGAGAAAGCTGCGCGAGAGAAGGACCGAGAAAAGTCGGGCGGGGCGCGAACGACAATTGCAGCGTCCAGCAAAGCGTACGTATTGAGTGATATGCATCAGCATCAGCTGGTCTCTGAAGCTGTTTTGACCAGTGTTCTGCTGATCGACAGAGCGCAATCATGGCCCAAGCAAAAGGTTGCTATTAGTCAGGAGATCCAACAGCCAAATGATCTGCAATGCAGGTCAACTGCAACCCAACCAGAGCTGGATGAAAAGCCTGCCACCACATCGCCTCTTCCCGTGCCTGTCATCAAGGAACCGCCACCCCCTCCTCCACCCCGCAGCACGCCATCTGTGTTGGCATCGCCAAGCTCAGTAACCATGCAGCCAACTGTATCATCGCCAAGTGTGCAAGCGGGTCCATCAGATATTACCGCCACTGACCGCACCGCTGCGTCAGGTGGGAGCAATGCATGGGTTGGGACAGCAGACGAAAACCCTGCAGCAACTCCTGCGACTGCAGCCAAACCCAAGCCCGCATCAGTCTCTGCGCCTGTCAATGGGCAAGCTGGTGCAGCAAAGGTGGCTACGGCGCTTGCTGGGGCGCCACCACCAGGATTGGCGCCCAAGGTGATGCCCCCCCAAGCTACTTCACAGCAACCGCAGGAGAGTACTGCAGCTGCAGCGGTGCCGGTTTTGGAACCCGGCAGCTTGATGATGATGCTTCAAGATAAGCGCCCACATCCGTTTGATGGGGTTTGGCACAGGTATGCGTGCTCGAGAAAGACACGAGCAACACGGGCATGCCCAGCATCGTATCCTCGGGTGCCTTTGGCCATCCTGGACATGCCCAAGTTCTACAGCAGCATTCCCAAAGACAACGACTTGGATCTGTTCACAATTTTTTATTTAACCCCGGGGACGCAGTACCAATACTTAGCTGCATGTGAGCTTAGGCAGCGCAACTGGAGGTGCGATCTCAGCACATGCCGTCTGCATGCTGACTGCTGATTCCAGCAGACAACTCCGCATGGTTCATCAATTCATTCGTGTACAGGTGATGATGTATTGCCGTGCACAGTAAAGGGTACCTCCCACTTCTTCTTTGTTCAGGTATCACAAGGAACAGAAGGCATGGTTCCAAAGAGCTGAGCCTCCATCAGAGCGCACCCAGACATATGAGAGGGGTGACTACATTTATTTTGATAGCACGATATCGGAATCGGATGACTCATGGGTGTTTCGACTAAAGAAAGATTTCAAGGTCGACTACTCGCAGGTCGAAGGGGATGCGTGGTGTGAGGATTATTCTGTAATTGGGATGGCGTAGCAAACCACGACTTCCTGCTGCCACCGCGCATGCCTGCACAACAGTACCAGCTGCAATAAACATGCAATCCTAGTTCTGCTTGCTGCTGGTGCTCACGTTTCCTTTGCATCCGAATTGATTTGACAGCCTGATTTCAATGTCAGACATATCACACGGATGCCGTGGTGTATGTGTGACGCTTCTTGATGACACTGTGAATGCCAGTATACACCTGTGATGTGACGGCTGCAAGCAAGTGTTGTGCGGCAATGAGACATGTGGTGCCACGCGGAATGGTTTCGCAACCGCAAATTCTTGGTGAATTGTTGACCATGCAAAGCGGTTTACATGGATGACGGAGGCACATGTTTGTGAAGGGTCAGATCATGACAAGCAGTCGCCACTGTTTGTAAAACGCTACGTGTCTCTACCATCCACGAGCATAACGTTTACCTCTTCCATGCACGCTGCATGTACTGTTTGCAATGCAATACTTTCAGAAAGCCTAGCACTGGGCCATCCACATCCAGTTTTGTATTGGGGACAGGACGGCGCGCATTCTTATGCAGGCCCATGTGTTCTACTCACTGGCTGACGGTCGCGATGATTCCAATCTCGCGCTAGGCTTGTAATCACCATACACGATCGAATAATCCCTGGAACATGGATATCTGTGACCTGTGAAGTACACTGCTTCTTCGGCCGTTTGTCCTTGAGTGTACCGTGAACTTACAGGCTCGACTTGAGCTACTGAATAAACCATGTACACGTATAAAACAGAGTGTGCTAACTTGGGGCAGGCCCGACATGACCCTTATTTGCCGAGAAGAAGAAGCAACTGGGCCCATGCATGATCAACATGCAGCTGCGACACTACAAGGCGATGCATGTGCAACCGACGGTATTGCTTCCTGCATCCTGAACTGACTAGGCTGGGAACGGGCTACACTGGTGGTCCCCGTGGTGCAAACTTCAAGAACACCCAAATATGCCTCTTGGGCACTGCACCAGAGTGCACATGTACTGGCTATTGCAACAAGCCGTTGTGGGCATTGCTTGCTGAAGCTGTGCCACGTGCACAAAAACAGTACTCATTTGTCATATTTTCAGCCTTACATCATGTTCCAGGTGTGGGATATCACGGCATTTCGCTGAAGACGTTTGTGAACATCGGTGGCATGCGTGCATGGTCATGACCACCCCTTGACCACTACCGGCTACTGCTGCCTCACTCAGGAATCCCTTGGAGGGCGAACGCAACGGTGGATTGAACATGTAACAGTGACTGCTGTGCTGTGGCAGGGTTTTTCCATCTCAGGATAGCGTGCGTTGTGCTTTACAGCATGTCCCTTCGGATGATGGATGTCTAGCTGTGGGTTGGCCAAGGCTCGTCGGGCATCTGGGGTGACAACGTGCGCAGTCATTGATCTGGAAATAATTATAGTCGTTGGGATGGGAATGCTAGTCTCTCGCAACCTGCGATCCTATCAATGATGGATTCACAAGCAAGCGCGCACTGCATCCCCACAACATGTTGTTGCCGCTGCACTTATATCACTCTCAATAAAACAAATTTCGTTTTGGTGATGATATTTCTTTGCCCGTAAGCGCTGCAGAATTTGAATTCTGCTGCTTCTCGCGCTTGCAGAACCATCGACACAGCAGTCATTCCTCCGACAAGTTCGTTAAGAACCAAGAAGACAGAAATACAAAAAATATCTGCTGCCCGATTTGGCAGAATGGGTGATAGCCTCTCACCTGACCTGTCGGCGTTGGTGTCTGTCCACGACGGGGACCAGGCTGACGTTGCCCTGGCACAGATGCTACAAGAACAAGAAGACGCTTGGTTTGCGCAAGGACTCATGTCACCTTCATCAGCTTCTCATCATCCTCGCTCCGGCGCAAGCACCGGATCGGCGATTGCCAACAGGTACGCACATCGCGGGTTGCATGTACCAACTTGTCAGCTCACGTGGATAGTGCGTGCGAGCCTAGGTCCTTCCATAGATTCCTGACATATGGCTTGATGGGCTCAAGCTGTCTATTGCTGCGTCATGCGAACGAAGCCGCAATGACGCTCAGCTGAAGTTGTTCATGATTCCTGTGCAGCAGCACCACGGATGCAGACCCTGACCATCGCTTTGCTCTCGAGATGCAACAAGCAGAACTGAGAGAGCATGTAGCGCGCATAGCTGCTGAACAACCAGGTACTGAGGAAGGAAATGATGTAGATGACATGACATATGAAGAGCTCACAGCCTTGGCTGATACCATTGGCAGTGTCAAGGTTAGTTCGGTAATGTCAAATGGCTGATTCGCTGCTTACAATTGATGATTGTGTCTTCTGCAGGTGGGCCTGAGTCAAGCTGCTCGTTCCAAGCATCTCCGCTTAAGTTCATATGGCCATGCTTGCAGAAGTGACGCGTCAATTGACGACACATGCACCATCTGTCAGCACTGTTACGCGAAAGATGATCAAGTCTATGTTTTGCCATGCATGCACTGCTTTCATGAACAGTGCGTTGCGCACTGGTTTGAGGTCTCAAAGGTCTGTCACAGCCACTAACAGCATGGACTTTTTTTACTCAGGTGGACCGTGTGGAACGCTCACAGCGCTGATGTAATTTATGTGCAGGTGTGCCCGGTGTGCAAGTATGAGCTGTGTGACACCAGCTCAGAACCACCTGCATTTAAATGAGTTCGTTCTGTGTACTTCCCGACTTTTCACAAAAGGCTGTCCTTGTCGTGTATTTCACACCTATAGGCCACTGATGACAACCATGAATGGCAGAGATTGGTGCGCTTTGGACAGCAAAGCAAGTTTTGTAGCAACTGTAAACACTAAAACGTTTCAAAATGCTAGAAATTTTCCTTGTTGAAATCCCCATGTATAAATACATGAAATCCCCATGTATTCCCCTTCAAAATTTTCAGACATGAGACGTGACTGAGAGTTTATTATTACACTTGTTTATAAAACACATGATATCAGGTGCTGCATGCATGACTCAAACGATTTACATGTTGTAACTTTGTGGTCAGTGTTTCAGGAGCATGGACGTTTACACATGTTTCGGTTTTCCAGTAAACAGGCGCACTACACCCCTGCAAATCTTCCCAAACCAAATGATGTTGAGGCAGAACAGGCAGATTGCGACGCCTGGCGCCGTGACCTGCAGATACAATCAGTGTTGTGTAACCTGGGATCTGATGAAGCAGAGCTTACTTGAGTGTCTGTGAAGCTCACCTGGACATATGGTGGAAACGTAGTCAAAATGTCCCGTGCATCCCACATATGCAAAAATAGCCATATGAATAGTAGAATTCGTGCTGCCACCCACAGAGCAACGATCATGAGGCCGTTAATTAGATACAGCTGAGTACCTGGAGCTAGTGTGCAGCTATTACGTCCATGCCAACAGTGAACCCACCATAACCGGATCTAATGGGTACATACCTCTTCGGTTCGCTTTTTCCAAAAGCCATCTCATGCATATAAACGGGGTCGTGACTTCTGTGGACAATAAGAGCAAGCCATAGAGATGGCACTGACCACTCCAAAGAGCCGCTGCCAGTGACACCACACCAGCGGCGTGGTGCAACATCATCGGTGGAGACACCAAGTCTGTTATTTTCATCAAAAGAGCATCTGCCAGGAAGTACCCAACGGAGAAGCAGAACGTTGTTTGCGAAAAAGGCGAAGTGGCTGAGAGCACATAGCGAGCAGAGGTCTCATCATCCCAAGCGAACTCGGCCGTATTCCGGAGACTAACCGCAACCAGGAACGTTGAAGTTATTGCATGAAGTATATGTGCACACCTATGGAACAAAGCGTTGGTAAATCTGACCATGTGGACCTATCGGCAAACAGCATCCGGAAACAACTTGAGGATCACGTACTTCAGGTCCCATTCGTGCCGATCGGCACTTGACAATCCCTTGTAGCACGAAAACAGTCGGGGCGAGACAAGCTGGCTTGCTTGTACCGTCCCCACTGTGCTACATGCTCCTAACCAGCCTGCGTACACCCGACGCCGCGTTCTCGACGAAGCAGTTACGATTATAAATTGCGACAGTATGTGAGCGATTTTTTTGGCTGTAGACACAACATCGCACCAGCGAACAGCCCCGAAGTCCACAGAGGCTGTCCCGAGATCATAGGCTGTCAACCAAATTACAATTGATCAGTCCAATCCACAGCTATCTTGAAGACACAAGAAGCTCCTCAGACCAGTATACGCGGCTATGCCGCTAGACTGCTTCGCTGTTACAGCTGGGAATTCGAAGGCGCCCTGTGCAAGTCTTAGCCTGACGTGGAGAAGGGACAAACGCTGCGCGGGACTACTCCGATATGAACCAAATGATATGAATAATATATTGCGGCTGCCTCAGGGCGATACAAAGTGGCTTGCGCAGACAGCAAAGGAAGACACGGTCCAGCAAGTCGGAAATATCATGGCGTGGCCTGTACAACTGCGAGCATGTGTGTCAGCTGTTCAATATTCACATTAGAGCTGACAACGTCAGATCTCGACCGCACGATAGAACTAAACAGAACGGGGCGTTGATGCCCTCTGAGCAAAACTGCTTTCACGCCGACTCTTGTTACCGCATACATCTAGCCTCGCACATGTTTCCTGCGTAAAAAGTCTTTGATATGCGGTGCATACGCTCGATTCAGCGACTTCCGACAACCTTGTGCGCTATGGCGCTATTGCAGCAACAACGCGTACGTCCCAACGGGTTCACGCGTCCAGACCGCTTGCGCGTCGTGAATTTTCATTCATATTTCCAAACGTATATACCCAGCTCGTGACCTGAATTCTGACGAAGATCTACCGTGATTCACACGTTTGTGATACAAGGGTCATTTTTAATGCACTCAGGACTCATGTGCAGTTCAGCTGATGCTGACCGTTCGGGCCAGTTGACGTCGACCAGACTCGTCGACCTTAACATTGATACCATCGTCTGCATATGTCTGGACTTGAAACATGTCAGATGCTGATCTTCTACAGAACGGGCAGTGCAAGCTCTCAGTGTTTTGCTCTTTTCATTTTTCCTTGACGTCAAGGACTACGGGAACGAGTCGCACCCGACCTGGCGTCGGGTGGTCAGCTGCCACCCGACATGCACCCGACAGAGGCTGTTCGTTTGCCTGTGTCGTGGAACACCACGACTGTAACCGAGAACATAACGCTTGTAGTTTAAAATCACTTTCCAAGTGTGCACTCAATACATGGTGTCACCTGTGATGCACGAAAGCGCGACAGTGCAGTGCGCTATCGCCGGCCGGCCTGAGCCAGCGGTTCACACTTGCGTGGTGTTCGATGAATTGATGCGTTTACGTTGATATATACCAGTTTTGGCTTCAACAGACAGCGGAAAAAAGGCGTGTGGATTGGCAAGGCCTCTTCATCGCTATCGCTGGGGCACGAATCTCTGCATGGACACGCATCCCTGCCAAGGATAGCAACACGCATTTGGTCAGTTTCTGAGCTGCTCCAATGCTCTGTTGATCTAAGGCGTACGTAGAACTCAAACGCTGGTCGCAGTCAAGCGGCCTGGATCAATGGTGGTCGGCAGCCCTCGCTCACGCAGCACTGGAGGGCGGATCCGACAAAGCCCTGCCTTTCAGGGGCGCGCCGGAGATCGAGTC
>JAUMHO010000006.1:4783682-4889149 GCA_032360965.1 Ulva armoricana
GGGGCTGAGGAGGTAGAGCTGTCCAGCACGGAGGGGGCGAGGGAACAGCCTGGCACGGAGGTGGCGGTTGTGGAGGCTAGTCCTTGCATAGCCCTGCGGAAGAAGAAGCCCCCTTGCAGGGGTGTGGTTGATCTGCTGTGTATGTTGTTTTGTCGTGTGCTTGGGTTGGCTTGTGATTTACCCCTTGGCGCTGCCGGGATTTCGGGTTGATCTCCGTGTAACACAACAAGCAGCCTCCCTAGCCAGTTGACTCCGTGAACAGCAAGCGCCGCGATCACTCATACTGCCTGGGAACTCGCAACCTCGAGCCAGGCTGCAACGCACCATTTTTGCGTTCAAGCTGGGACAGCGAGGTTGCAAGGTGAGAGGGGCATTCGATCGAACATGTGCTCATGGATGAATTGCTAGACATGTGCACGCTAGACATGTGCACGGAACCCTCACTGGATCTCGGGCAACCTCGGACGTTCGGTTATGCTGGGAATCAACACGCGGCGCCGCCGACAGCGTAATGGCTCACGCATTGCATGATCCTGACTGCGTGTATCTTTCTGACATGTTCCATCCTCATGAACGATCAAGTGATTGAAGTTGATCGACCCAGCAGTGACTCTGTATGTTCCCGAACAGCAGTCATGCTTTGCGGTGGCACATGTCGTGTTACTCTTCATGTGCGGTGGCAAGTTTGTCGTGTCGAGTAGACGTTGCAGACCTCACAGCAACCGCACATAGTCTGCAGACTGTACACGGTAATTAAGAACTGCTTGGATAGATCTTGAATTGCGTGTATGTGTTTGCGCAAGAATTCGCGGAGATGTGAACTGTTCCTCCTTACGCTTTGGGCTTCGGTGCGTTCCCGACTTGTTGACGGCACCATACAGCCAGACTGAGATGGCATGGTATCATCCCCAAGACAGCAAACGGAATACTGTATCTCCCGAACTGATATTTGCGGACACAAGACATAGTTCTGTCAGGCTGACACAACAGTCATGAAGATGTTCTTCAATCTCTAGCCCCCTGGAAACCGGCCACATCGCCGTCACCTGTAATTTGGAGGAGGGACTGTAACAGTATGTAGCTACTGCAGATCTTTTGCTTCGCTTGGGCAGGCCCGATCATATCGCCTACCTTCGCTCTGCTTGGCCACGCGACAGCATTCAGAATCACGGTACGATCGGTTCTTCAAAGATCAGCCAATGATTTTGGTCTAGATAGGTATACTAATTATGGACTAGACAGAAACTAAACCTGCCTCCTGTCTGCAGGATGTGAAGTACCCTTACATCATATGTACAACCGGTTTCCCAGATTCAAAGAAGCAGGCAGTTTACGCCCAAGTGACAACTAGAGACTTCCAAGGCGAAAGGGCGGCATCATGTGTAATAGCTGCGCCAGAACTGCCCTTGGGCGTGCGGTCTGTAGATGCCCGCATCAAAACCAGTGGGGCACCTGGCCCCAGGGGCAACCTCCAGACAGGCGACGAATACTTGATGGAGTTCGTCCAGCCGCCGACAGTCCTGAGTAGCGACTTACAGTACCAGGACAGTGAAAACTCAGGGTATAATGTCAGAGTCTTTCTTCAGAATGCTAGTGGCCTTAAAAAGGTATGGAGCCAATGCAACCTGACTCAGTTCGCTGTTGAGATCCTCAGTGACCCTGTCTCAGCCCACTGTCACTACCGGGAAGCAGCATAGTATATATTTGTGCAGGTAAAAGACCGCATCAATGCAGCTTTGAAGCTCGAGCTGGACATGTCTGTCATCGGCCTGAACACAGTGTCCCTGTCAGGCACAGTTGCCTTCACCAAAGACTCTGCAACTGCATCTTTCCGGCTACCTCAGATTCTTCCTAATGGTCGCTACCCCTGTGTCCTGACCATCAGTGGCCACCCAATTAGGCTCAGCGGGTTGCAACCTGGCAGTTCTGACGAGGGTCCCCAGACTAGAGCACAAGACCTGTTCAACTCGTCTGACTCCGCAGAAGCGTTGCCACTGATGCAGCCGGTAGAACAGCACACGTTCATGGTTTTTGTCAGCGTTCCATCTGTTCTACTGGCGCCCTCTGCGGTGTCAGCTCAGGACATGACTCCATGCTCGGACGATGAAGATGCGAAGGACTGCTCAGATGCCACGGCTGCACCGGGGCCAGGGACACCGCAGCTATGGCTGAGCCTCAAGGGCCAGCAGGTTCACGGCGATGTGTCAGTGCTGCTGGCGATGTCAATTGGGAATGCATCGGTGAGAGAGGCAGACATCATTGCAGCCGTGAACGAGCGCGATGTGCGTGTCTCGAATGATAATGTAGTGATGCTGCCCCAGCCCTCTGAAGAAGAGGACGGTGTGGCGCTGCTGTGGGTGCAGTGGGATGACAGCACGGCGCGCGCGCGGCGGTTGCTCTTTGAATCCTCTGACCAGGAGTTTCCGGAGGAGGGGTGCTTTATCCGGGTGTTCCGTGCCATTGCCGCGTCGGTGGACCTGGGCTTGCAGTCAACATGGGCTGCGCCGCCGGGCCAGAGCTTGCCACCAACACCGCCAGTCTTCTCCGCGCAAGGGCAGTTGGTTGCGTACAGGGGAGACAACGTGACATTCCATGTCCTGCGCCGTGGGCCGCCGTCCATACTGGAATCACGGGTGCTGTGGCGGCTTGTTTATCTAGACCCAGCCTCAAAGAGTGAGCTTGCTTTGGGGTTGGGGGGCATGATTAATGCGGACACGGGGCCGCGCAGGGGGGTGAATGCAATGCAGCGGGCAGGCTTGCTGACCTGGATGCCCGGGGACGACCGGCGCCTAGTTGAGGTTACAGTGCCGGTTGCATGGGATGCCGTTCCATACGGGGCGCGGTGGATGCTGGCTGTGCGCCTCACCGCCCGCCAGAACGGCGCTGTGGTCAGCAGCGACTTTGTCGTCCGCCACGGGCCAGAACCGCCTCCTGCTGCCGCGCCACCACCCCAGCAGCTGGCAGATCAGATCAATGGCATTTTGCCGGCGGTGACGGGGGGTGCAGACTGGGAGGCGGCGGCGGTGCACGCAATCGTGTACGGCGTGCGCCACGGAGCGTGCGCCCCCTCTACGGGCCGGTCGTGGGGCTCCGTGCAAGATCCCCCTGTCGTGATAGGCCTTGGGGACTCCCAGACCATTCGGGGATTGTCTCTGCAAGTAGCTGCGCACCAGATCTCAGCTGTGGGGGCGAAGCACCAGTTCGTGCAGACAGTGCCCCCATTTGAGGGCGTAGCTGGGCTGTATTCAGCACTGGCGCCGTATGACATGCCGCATGCTGCAGTTGTGGTGAGTGCTTCTGTGGGCGAGGTTGTGCTCATGCGGGGCTGCGGTGTGACAGAGCAGGTGCCGGCGCTGCGAAGCTGGAACTCATCTGCTATGCTTGATGTTGTGAACCTCCTGTGGCCGCTTCAGCGCCCAGGGAACAGGTCCACGTGCACCGCCGTGGTTCACTCGTGCGCTGGTACAGCAAGTGGCCAGAAGTCATGCTCGTGGGGGGCCCGGACTGACCGGATCACGGTGAATTGGCTGGACGATCCGGGCATGGCACGGATCCAATCCGTGAGTGTCACGGTCGGTGGCGAAATTCAGCAGGCCTGCGGCTCAGCAGGGCCCAACCAGCCCCGCAATCTCGGCAATGGCACCAACCTTGCCCCCAACTCCACAGCCGAGCACGAAACCGTGTATGCATGCGAGCCACATGCTTTCGTAAACACGTCGCTTGTCTACCATCGCGGAGAAACCATCAAGATTGCGGTGCAGCCAATGCGGAGCAGTCGCGTTGGGTCCGTGTCAATCGGGCAGCGTGTATTCCGTCCTTCGGCGGACGGCGAGCTTGACCGCGTCAGCGTTGCATTCCGTCTCTTTGACGCGTCCGACCGGTTGAGTCCGTTTGTTCCGTTCTTCATCCGCCAGCGCACGCACAACCGCACCGTGCTGGATGTGCCAATCATGCTTACACTCGCGGACGGCGTCACCGCAGTGCCACTCACACTGCTGCTGGACATTGCCGTGCAGCCACGCCGCGCGCCCTCACTCCCGGTGCTCCTGGGCACCAGCGCGCCCATCGTGCACAGTAGTGGCACCGGGAGCATCCCCGTGAGCGTGGAGGTGGTCGCTGAGAGCGGCTCCGTATCGTTCCTCACCGACGGCGTGGCCACAGCGGAGGCACCCATCGACGTGACAGCCTCGCAGCTGCGCCGCCGCCGGCTGCTAGATGTCAGCACTTCCGCGCCAGCTGATCAGCCGTGGCTACAGGATCCGCTGGAAAACCCTCAGTGTCACGCATGCCCAGAGGGCTTCTTCTCGAATAAGTGCGCTGCACCTCCTTCACCCGATGAAGTCCACCTGAACAGCCTGCAGTAATATTCATAGTGGTCTCTGCTGAGTGAAGCAAGCTTTCAAACCGCTGCAGTCTTTCAGACCACACCGAGAGATCTGCATCTGCTATGTAGCCTGAACTCGTGGTGGGATTGTTATGCAGTGTGGATGTCCAGTGTCAGCGGTGCGAGCCAGGGACGTGTGCGCCGTACCCAGGCATGATGGCGTGCTCAACATGCCCTCAAGGCTCGTATACGCCCGTGTATGGCGCATCGTCCTGCACACCATGCGTCCAAGGCTCATATTCCCAGCTCCCAGGCTCCACCGCCTGCCGGCTGTGTCCGTTTGGATACACGACCAACTCAGATGGGGCGGTGGTGTGCGACCGAGCCGTGGAGCAGACTGTGGCCGTGGGCAAGGAGTATGCGCTGGCCGTGTCGTTCGCCGTGAGGCTCATGGGCATGAGCTTTGATGAAGTCCCGCAGCGGACAGGTGTCCTGGGGTCGTCTGAAGATATACTGCAGTTCCTGGTATCGCTAGATTCTGCAGCCGCGTTCAAAGTGAGCACGGCAGACGTACAGGTATGGCACATGCCGATGGTGCAGTGGCACCCTGCATGAGCCAGGCGTCCGCCAGACCTGTTCCGTGCTATGCCCTGGTACCTGAATGGTGGGGTCCGTCCTTGCAGGTGTCATCAATGACAGAGTTGAAACCGCGTGTGCTCCGCATTAATTTGACGACTAACATCGCCATTGATGCACCCAAGAAGGCCAGCAAAGAGGAGCTCGAGCGAGCGGTGTTACTCGCGCAGCTGTCGAAGGACGCAGGCATTGGCAATCTGACCTGGGATCACACGACCGAGGCCCTAGGGGCAAGCGCCATCACCGAGGACAAAATCGAGACCGAAATTCTTGAGCCCGACCCAGAGCGCCGTGTTTCTTGGCAGGCTATTGTAATGCCAATCATTGCTGGTATGCCTTGTGGAACTGTCACCTGAATTTCGTGTAACAGCTATATGCCAGTGTCTGCAGCATGACCACGACGAGTGTGCCTGCAGGAGTGATCATTCTAGGGAGCCTGGTGTGTTTGAAGATCCAGCGCAGCCGTGATCATGGGCTGGAAAGTGCACAGACGCCGTCGATGTTGGTATCTCAAGTTCTTGGGGCTGTCCGGGCCGCAATGTGCCCAACAGTGAGGCGCCACACACACCGCTTTAGTGACCTGTCGTCCGAGGTGATCAGCGATCTTGGCGACAACCTGCAGATTGACATGAGACCAAGGAAAAGCGGTAAACGTACATTGAGCATGAGTTGCACAGATGGCATAGAGCTCAACCCTCGCAACTGCAGGGAAACAAGGAAGCGACCGGAGAGTGATTTGGAGAATACATCATGAAATATTACACACAATCCAGTGATCTGTTTGTGTATGTGTTGGTGAGGAGGGATGCGTAGCATCAAATTCATCTGTACAAAGCCATATTGCATCTGGTGTATTCATGTGTCACCTTGGTATGTCCCACAGGCCCCAAAGCACCTGGTGTTATGGTGCATAAACTCCATGACCAGTCCAATCTCTGTATAGGGGGTTTTCAGTGCATTGCTTCCCTGCATCTGCACGTGATTTCGCAAGTACATCATTACATTGAATCTCGTATGTATTTTCAAGCTCTGGCAGAGCGGTACACATCTGGATTGATCGCCCAACCGGGTGCGATCCACCAGACCACGTATTCCAGATACCACCGTCTCATAACTCGTGTGCTCACCATCCCCCCATAATGCGCTCACACTGTGTGACTACTCCACAAGACTGCAATGGCAACATCGCAATACGCAAACCAGGTTTTGGTCATATGAATCGTCGGGGACTCGTTCAATAATTTAACTTGACCAGGCAGACGCCGTGGTGCACACAATAATCATCCACAGCCTCATTGCCACCACTATCGTGAGAGACGCGAAGCATCAGGCTGTGCACAGAGCTCAACACCATCCTTCCATCTGTCAGGCACGAGCTGCAGCGGCATTCATGCCCCGGATCCGCACATACTGCTGCCGCCTCATCGCCTCCTGCTGCGCTGCCTGGTGCTGCCTCATCTGCCGGTACTGCCCACATTCGGGCACCGGGCAGTTGTCCTTGGTGCACCGTTTTGCATGTAAGCTGAGCAGGCACACGAGGTGCCGGCAGTAGCTGCAGTTGCCCTGCGTGCGTTTGGTGCAGCTCTGGTAGTGCATGTGCAGCTGCTTTACCTTACGACAGCTCTTGCTGACACAGCTGGAGTTGTTGCAGCTTGCGGCATGCTCTAGGAGCATCATCGTGCGCCGCAGCGTCTCTGACCGCATGCGCCTCTGCTCCGGCGTCAAAGCTTGCTGTAGGTGGTTCTCCACTTTCGACCTCTGCAGCACACAAACTGGGTCACCACCAACTCCCTGCGCCACACAAGGAACAAGCAGCACCGCTTCCGCAGCCAATACAGGTGACATACGCCACACACGAGCACCGCACGATAACCACAGTGCCGAGGAAAGGAGCTCACCACTAGGGGATGCGGGTGCTCGTTATGAGCGCCGCTGTCATAGCACTTGACACAGAGTTCATACTCTGGGCAGTCCTTGCACCGCCAGCCCTCGTTCGGCTTGATCTCGCAGCCACACTTGGAGCACGAGCTACTGATCGCCTCTGGGTCTGATGGGTTGTGCAGGTAGTACAGCGTAATCATCGTCGAGTACTTTGCTCGCCGGAGCGTGTCAAACTGCAGGAACTTACTCTGGCACAGGGATAGGTAGCTTGTCCGGCTGTCAAAGATCTCGCATGTTACTTCTGCATCCTGCAAGCCATGCCGTGTCAGCACAGGCCTGTCGACACCTCAGCAACGGGTTCTATACTGTGTAAGATCACGGGCGGACATGTCCAACCAGCTCTGCCTAGTACATGCGTGCACGCACAGCCATGCTTCCATGATGTAAACAATGGGACAAGCCATTCCTGGACTTAAAAATTGAATGGCCGCATTGCGAAAGAGGGTGGCCATACTTTGTCCACCATGGATGGGCGGCATCTCAGGCAGTCCTGCATGTCCAGGTCCAGCGTGGTGACCTGCTTGGGTAGACGGCACGTCTCATTGCTGATCTCTGCCGCCTGTGCAGCGGCATAGCACTTCTTGCAGCACACAAACCGGCGGGGGATGTCGCAGCGCTCTGCACCATCCACAGCAAGTTGTATGCCGTCAAACGACTTGCTTTTGTTGTCACTCTTGGGCAACATCGCCTTGTCCTTGTTGAGGACGTACTGGACCTGTACGGCAGCAGTGCCACGCTCAGACGCCATCCGGACTGAAAGGACGCACATGTACAAGCCTCACGCATGCTGCGGCAGTGATGCATGGTACCGCACCCCATCACAGTACTGTGCGCACAAGCTGCACGGCGTGCGGAAGTGTGCCACGATGAAATCATCCTTCATACTGTTCTGGTGCGACCCAATCGTGTTCTCCACAAGGCGCTGCATCAGCTGGCCGTCCAGAGTTGGCGGCACATTCAACCGCTTACCCTTCCCAGAGGTCGCCCGCATCTTGCTTACCTTCTTGCCATCTGCAGCACCAAGTTGATTTCTCACCCGACCCAGGATAAATACAACGTGCGGCCAAATACTGCCACCTGGCGGCGCCTGGACAGCAGCAACAATGGTAGCTACCCCACGACGACACTTCAGGTCAGGGTTGCGCCTAACTTGATTGGCAGGGCAGCAACCAGTAGGGGCAAAGGCACATGGAGAAGCAAAGACAAGGAAGCCAAGCCAGTGTGAGGTCAATAGCAGGCCGGCCGATTGCCACCGCCCCACCCGACATGCATGCAGCGCGGGGATCCATGACGAGGAGGCCGCACTGGTGCTCAAGGCGCCCTTCTCAATCTCCATGAGCTGGGCCTCAGCCTCACCTGGCCAGAAGTCGCCATCAAAATACGGAAGCAGCCGTGTCGTTGGCTCCATCATCGCATGGTCCTTGCCGCCCGGCAGGAAGGTGTCGAACATCGTCGACCGGAACATGACCAGGCCACGCATCTCTGCCTTGTCCAGCAGAGAGTGGTACCACTCGCGGAGTTTCTCTGCCTTTGGGGTTTTCTGGCGTGATGGGTGGCAGTAGAGCACATAGTCGTCACCCTGCACGCAGGTGTCGCTCAGGATACTGATAAGTACACCTGAGAACACATCAACATACACTGCACTGCCCTTGTCAGTCAAGACGAGCTCAGAAGGCTGTTCGGCCACCAACAAGGGGCAACGCCGTCAGCAGGGAAATCGTTAGAGCTGGGTAAGCCCAAAGCATTGACCATGACTACGGAGGCTGCAGAGTGGAGCAAGCGCGCACCGCAACTGGAGGGCAGCTCCAGATGTACATGGCGTTCATGCCGAGCTTGACGGCCTGGTCCATGTAGGCCAGAAGTACCTCATGGTACACATGCGTGCGCAAAGCCTGGGCACCCCCCGCATCCTTGCCTTCAGGCTGGAAGTATCGCACAGAATCTAGATATGACAAGTACACTGTGTTCTTGTTTGGCGCAGGGGCGTCCTCGCCGTATTCCTGCAGAACGACCAGCCAGTCATTACAGTCGGCGGGAGCATGCATGCACAGGACAAGGGGGGGCACGCTTGGAGGCAGCAGCTATGGATGTCCACATGGGGGAAGCTCACTTGAACGTAAACAATGAAGAGGAGGACGTCGACGCCTTCAATTCGCTGGAACAGGAGGATGACCTTCTGCTTGTATGGGAAGTGTGCTGGATATTTCTGCGAAGAGAAGGCCTGCAGGTACTTCTGCTTCACATCCACAGCCTTGCGGGTGATGTTGATGACTCGGATGGTCAGGCCTTCAATCACTTGCACGGCTGTGCCGTTCGCTGCTGACTTGCGCTGCCGCAGGTCCGCCTCCATCTGCCGCTTCAACTGCAGAGGTGTGCTGGACCTGACTACAACTGATCGTGATCCAACCGCCAAGGGCGCGCACGACGCGCAACAATGGAGGGTACAGCGAATCAACACGATTCGAACGAAACTGGCGAGCATGTAAAAAAATTGCAATCGCAACATCCAAAGGCATCAGTTTCTCTAGATACGTTACAATGCCACTGTCACTGTGATGCATCCCGCAGGGCACCGCAACCCACACAGCGCAGTCACGGCATGTGGAGGGCGCACGTAGTCTTCCATGTGGTCGGAGAGCTCGGTGCGGGGCAGGTCCTCTGCAGACAGCATGCTCTGCGGGCGCTTGTGCACAGGCTTCCAGGTCCCGGCACGCTGCATGTCCTTGAGGCACCATGGGCACAGGAACTTGGTGCCGTCCTTGTTGCTATGGTTGTTGAAGAGGCCACACACCATGTGCACCCACCGATCGCAGCCATCGCACGCGACCCAGTGCTCTGCGGCAACCTCCACATTGCGCTGCTTCTGCGGGCTAACAATGGTATCTTTCTTGACCATTGTGTCATGCACGCGGATCTGTTCACCAGCACTGGTGAAGCACGTATTGCACCACACAGCCTGCGGCGTCTGACTCGAGTGGTACCACGCCTGTTTCTTGATCTTTTGGCAGCAAGAAGCGCAGTTCTTGGGAGTCGGCTCGAAGTACAGCGGATATGTGGCGCGACAGATGTCGCAAGTGTCCTCCATCTCCATGGCCGCCGGGTCAGCAGCACGCTTTGGTGGTGGTGATTTCTCCATATCCTTCTGACAAGAGTCGATGTGCTGATCGAGCTGCGGCTGTGTGAAGGTCTCTAGCAGACTGGCTCCAAGCTTGGTCTGCATGCAGCCACGTCAGACATCAGCTCAACCGCAAGGAGAAAAAAGACGAAGGTCAATCAAGTGAGCTTGCATCGCGTGCCGCCAAGGTGGGACATGTGCATGTTGTACAGGATAGGTACGCAGTTGCCCGATAGGCTCAATGGCAATAATGAGTCATGCTGCTGAGGTTTGTCCAAAACACACCTTGATGTGATCCATGTCGGCGCGTTGCCGTTTGCGGGATGGCGGAATTGTCATGCCTGCTGGTGCAGTCATGCCCACTGCTGGAGGCATGGCAGCAGGAGGCACAGGCGCATCTGGCCGGGACCTAACTTGCCCTTGTGGCGGCACCGAAGGTGCAGGCTGCATGGAGACCATGCCACTGTTTTGTCGTGGAACAACGGCCATACCCATTGAATGACCCGATATCTGCATTTGAGCAACCATGCCATTCCCCTGCTGCTGCATGTATCCATTTTGAGGATTGTACACGCCTGCTGCAGTGCCAGACTCTGTCACCACCTGCTTGATTGGGACACAGATCGGGCATGCCAGAGATTCGCATTTTTGATAGTGCCTCAGCAAGTTGCGAGAATGTAGACAGCGTGGGTATTGGCAGCGTTGATCTTTGCAGCTGGTAATGTGATTCCACAGCTCCTTTCCTGTTGTGCAACTGGTACCGTAATTGCAGTTGGAATTCGTGCACTTGGCACAATGCCGCAGGAACATCAAGAGTCGTTGCTGCCTCTGTAGCTTGTCGAGTTGCATTGGCTCCGGGGTAGCGCTGGTGGTGGGCATTCTTTGTGGTGCTGCTGTGGGTGCTGCACAATCACAACCGCACCGTAAGAAATTGCAAAGTATATGTTCAGCATTGAATAAAGCCTTCTGTAACTTGGATGCTTTCCAGATGTGCCGGACGCACCTGCCGCAGGCCTCGGCACGCTCATGTGCTGCGCAACTCCATTGACGGGGACCATGCCAGGCGCCTGCACATGTATGAGAGCACTATAATCTTGGTGATCCCTGACATGATCTCGCGTTCGACCTTTCAGCCATGCGCGCATGAGGAAATGCTCGCTGAGTGCGGTGCGATGAAGCGGCAGAGCAAGATGCACATCACAAAGCCAGCCATGGATTGTACCTGCATTGTATTTGCTGCCGGTGGCACCGCGCCGGCATCCCCGTGTCCATTCGACCACTGATGCGCGCTATTGCTTCTTTGGGCCACACCATCCAATCCAGGCGTGGATATCATGTTTGTCCTGTCCATGTTGGCCACGGCAGCATACGAGTTCGGTCCACTTGTTGCCGGAACTCCTGGCGCTGGAATCATCATCGGGCCAGGCGCGGCCCAGTTGCTGCTAGTGGTCGCCCCAGCTTGCGTTCGGAAGGCATTGCCATTTGAACCTGCGATCATGTATACTTGAGGACATATTGCTTGTTACAGCGATTTGCAATATCGCAACAGACCGGGCAGGGATGCGTGCCAGGATGCCTGGGAGCGCTAACAGATCCATTCTGCGGCTCCGCTGGACCGTTGCGCTGTTGAATAGTCCGAGCAGCTTCTGTAAGTCGCACATGTAGCGTTTGGACATCTTGATACTGCTCCTGCATGGCCCACGAGATGGATCAGGCAAGAGCGTGCGATCTCAAAGGCCAACGGAACCGATACGCACCAGCGACGATGCTCGCTGGTACAGCTCCTCCTCTAACCGCTTTGCATATCTAATTAGGCGCCTGTCGTCGCCGCCATTGGCCTTCTCTTTGCAGAATTTGTATCTGAATCCACAACACTGTCAGACGATGTGTTTAGACTGCACACATGCAAACCAAGCTCGCAATCATGCGCACATTTCAGATAGAATCTCCCTACGCAAATCCTTGTCGGTGTTCGACTGCCAGGTTCTCCAAGGAGACGCGCTTCCATGCGCACGCTGCATTATGGCTTGTGCCAACCACTACATACGACCAACATTGCATTTTGGTGTCATAGCTTTCTGTAAGTGTCGATAGACCGGCATTCTTACATCCTTAGCAACCACACTGTAAGATCCCAGCACAGCGTCAATTTGCAGTCGGGTACCCCACAGCCACGGGTGTATGCGCGGGACAAATTACGTCGCAATAACAAGATGGATGGCAGGATGTTCCTGTTTGTTTCGATTCTGTGACGTGCCGCTGTCATGACCTTGTTTGGTTCCGAGCACGTGGATCCAGAGGCTACTGCGTCATTAGAGAATGGTTGAAGTGCGATCGCCGCCGTCCAGCTCCGCCGCCTGTTGCGGACTCATTCAGCCCTGTTGTCCCTGTTCCGCACAAAGCGCATAAGCGCAGGCCGGACCACGAACAGGTATCAGCAGGCATATAGAGTATTGCTGACGACAACAATGTGAGATTGGTACTTCTGACCATCACACATGTGAGTCTCCCGGCCAGAAGCTGTACCTTGGCATTTGCGTCATGTGGCAATTGCATGCACAGTGCTCGATTTAAGGCATGCTGCATGATCTTCTGATCAAACCCCCAGTTTGGTATAAGTGAATGGAATTTCGCTTGGGTGTGTGAACGATGCCCTTGCAGAACCTGAGAGTATTGTGGACAGATGCTTTGTCTTGTTTCCAGAATCCACACCATCGCCGTGTGCAGGCCCAACAAGGGGATGCGCATATCCAACGTTGCATACCGCATCAAACCTTCAGGCCTCGCTCAACCCAAGTTGCAGAGCTGGCCCCACCCCCGCCCTGCCTTCCTGCCTAAACCGAATAGTGATGTATTGAGCTGCTACACATTCCAGCAGAATATACACCAACACTATTGTGAGTCGTCACAGACACATGGCAGTTGCCTTGTTTGCGGACTGGATTTGTTCTGCCAAACTCCTGCATGCCCTGGGCTGCAAGTCTATGCTGCATATGTGTGCTCGGAAGACCTGCGGGTAGGCAGCATTCGCCTGAGCTTGCTACACTCTCACGGCAACAAGATGGCGAGGTACCACAATGATTGCTAGAGTGAATGGCATAACTTTCATGCCTGGATTCCATATGGACGGCGCACGCTTGGGCAGTTAGGATTCGTTCATTGGGAGCACTGTCGGTTGCATGAGGTTGTCCCACGTGATCATTCCAGATCGCACGCATGCCGACAACGAGCGCAAGATGCGTTGTGAAGAGTTGAAAACTGTAACCACGCCGATCACCTACGGGTGTTAGGCACATCACATGTGTCATCATCCTGGTTTTGTCCTTGCCGAGTTGCTCGACAAGGCTGCTCAGTCCGCATAAGCTATCCCGCCCCCACATTATGCCTAATCACGCTAGTTCTCCCGAATTATTCCCATATCTTACGCAATCTGGGACTCTCTGCTGCGAGGGCGTCGTCGATCACACAACATTTCGCTCCTGCTAGTCCCGTTGTGAGTCCGGTCCTGGCGTCCCATCCTAACCACACGGCATACAACCTGCGTGTACACATGTGTGTCCCTATTTCACCTGCCACTGTCTTTGCCACAGTTTGTGTGGGCCCGCTCTTCGCTCAGTAAGTTCTGCCAGTTGCTGAACAACCATGCCCGGGCGTCGGACTGGCTCAAATCCTGCCCTCAAAGACATCGATGGAGTGTGTCCTGGCTTTTTGTGGTGGATCTGGGCGGCCACACCCAGTCGTCAGCGCTTGCACGGAGTCAAAGTGACAGACTCTGTCATAATGATTAACGGTGATAGCCTTCTTCTCCTCACTTAATGTGCATTGAAGGCAGCGATGTGATGGGCTGCCCACTGCAGCCAGCACGTCATTGCTGCATCTTGAACGACCTTTGGCCGCCATGCCTTCTTTCGCATGTTGGCCCATCGCCTCTCTTGGTCCGGAACACCGCCTGTAACCAGGCTCCCACGTCATTTGTGCAGGCAGAGTGAAAGCCTGGGTATTCTTTTCCAAGAAAGAAGGCAGGGTGCGGTCAAACATACGGCTTGCAACACAATTTTGAAACGGCAACAGCATTGCATGTGACTCTTCTGGGTGTCGCCAGTACAAATGACACAGCGGCATGGCTAAGCAACAGCGGCCGCTCCAAACCTGGACTGCATGGGTTCAGGTCTTGTCCAAGAAAACTCAAAATATCACCACCAAAGGCATCTGGGATGCATTCTGTGCTGGAAGCAGGAGCTATGACTGTGTAGCATCGTTCACCAGCGCATACCAGCCGACTCACTGGCCTGCGTGCCCAAATTGGATTGCACACGGCGTTGCAACCACAAACATGGCAGTGGACCGTCATGTACAGTATTTCAGCTCGAAAGGCCTCAGCTCATTTCTGAGAATGGTAGTTTGCCCAGAACGTTGATCAGCGATGCAGCCTCCATTCAGCAGTTATGTTCTATGCAATCACTCTTGTGTGTACCGCAGGCAGAAAAGCACTCTGAGGTGGACAAAGCCTGGGAGCTGAAGCTGAGCAAAAAATATAACGATCTAGCAGGTGGTGGAGGGCAAGCAATCTGGAAATTCGAGGATACCAAGCGGCCGGCTGTGTGGGAGGCAGCATACCCTGACCAGAACACACCACATGCATTTACTGGTCTGCTGCAGAGTTTTCAGTATCCGATGGGCGACTGTAATCATGAGATTTTGTGCACTGTGATGCCCAATGTATGCCCTGAACGCATGCTTGCTTGTGTGCTGCTGTGCTGGTCTGTCTGTCTCCGATCTCTCTGGAAATCGTGGTGTCATGTTAACATTCTGGGCTTGTAACAGATGTTTCTATGTGAGAGGCGGGCATGCAAGTACAACATCTCTTCACCAGGGCGGCCAATGATCCACAAGCTGGATATCCATTCTGGGGGCAAAAACGTAGTCACAGAAGACCTGGCAGGATCACCAGTTGCAAGAAGACTGCAGAATCTTAGCTGTAGCATTGTGTCACACGTCTCTTCAGTAGCATGTGGAGCCAACATCGACAAGTGTTGCCTTACCTTCAGGGTGCTTTCCTGTTTTGCACTTGCACAGACCATGTTGTCTTCCTTGGTTTCATTGGGCACAAAGCGAATGGTGCCAGCACTGTTGACAGGTTTATGCAGCTCCTGCCGGATAGCTCACCCGTTCTGCTTGGTTGCGACTGCTTGCGGACAGATGCAACGAAGGCATTCACAATTAACTCAGTGGCTAACCAACCCTCCAGGAGGTTACAGCAGAGCCGTTCCCGATCGTTTGCAAGGCTTGTCGCAGGAGCCCAGCTTCCAGAAGCTCGAAGCATGCTTTCTAGGGCAGATCTGGAGGAGCCCCTGAATGTGTCTGATGACGGGCAAACTTTCACTTGTGCGATCACAGGTTGGCATCATACATTCTATGTGTGTGGTAATGCATTAAGAGCGCAGTCGTGTGGGGTACTTGTCGCCCAGGGTCCTGGAAACCTGGCAAGTGGTTAAAGTGATCGACGATGCAAGTCATGTAAGAGGAGAGTAGCTTTTCGTGGTAAGATGCAAAGTTTTAGTGACGTGCAGGAGATGAAGCTCCCATTCAGGAAGGACATAAGGTGACAATCAAGCAGTTGCTGGAGTGGCAAGCATGTCAGGTTGAGCCTGCACATGAGGATTCGGATCTTGTCCCAATGGTCATACAAAGAGCAGTGCCAGGCCTGGATTCAACACAGTTTCAGTTCCTAAGGGACCGAACACACTTCTTACTAAGCTGGGCATATGTCCAGGAGAAGCCAGCAGTACAGCTGCTGCGCACATCCTTGGAGGTGTGTATCTGTGCTCTGTTATGCACGTTGTGAGGCCGAGGACAGTGAGAAAATGGACTCTGAACTTTTACAATACAAATGGCTTGACCATCTCTTCAGTCTTACCTGAATGTAGGAGTTTGACGGACCTGAGGAGCGCAAGAAAGTCAGTGAAAGGTTTGCTCTGAAGCGGCAACTCAGGGAATTGCAGCGTTTAGGGATGCCCTTACCGAGAGGCGCCCGACAGGTTCTGCACAGCAACACTGGCGCCACAGCTCGACCCAACACCTGTCCGGCCGGCGAGACCTGGACTCATCTACACGTGAATGTGCCATTGCAGCCCCTCCACACAGGTGCCTGGTTGCGTGAGGATATTGATAAATCGACTCTCATGTCAGGCCCACGCAGAACATCACAGGCACCGGGTAGGCCAGTCGTGCAACAACTCGCAGGTGCAAGGACAGCAAAAATCGAGGCCGATAACCCTCCGCCTGATTTCTTCAGGCCAGCATCGGCAACAACTGCAGCTGTGGAGCGTATCGCTATGGTGGCCTCCGGCGGGCTCACCTGGAGAGCAATTTCGCCTTTGGTCTCTGGGATTCCACGCCCTGCGCCAGAAAGGTCACCTGCTGCAGCTGGTGCCGCTCCCCAGTCATCCACGCAGTGCAGAACTAGGCAAGGTTGTGCTGACGACATCATGTCACCGCAGCAGCATTGGCAGCTACGTCAGCACGGCGAGTGTTATTGGGATGTCATGGATACAGCACCCGACTCGCCCGAGCTCAACATAGGTTCAAGGTCTATGTCACGGGCTGGTGTGGATTTTTGGGTTATGCCCGGCACTGACAAGGATCCAGCGCAAGCATCTGTTTTCGGGGAAGAGCACATTCTGGGGCAGCTAGGCAAAGAAAGCAAGCATCTGGCAGAAATGAGCAAGGAATTACTGAAACGAGCCGCTGATCTACTTGGGCACACAGAAGCATTCGAGCAGGCTTTGGAACAAGCAGCTTCACTTGGATCAGACTTACAGGGTGTTAATTCAAGCGCCAGTAAGGTTGACACCCAAGCGGAACCTACTGCACTAACTGATGAGCACGAATTGACCCACGATGAAATGGGCTTACTTCAGGACTTGATAGCTGCTGTGTAGAGATGACTACTATCTGCACATGTCATGAATGGGGATGAGTTGAAATTATGTGTTGATGGCAATGCTTTAGCTCGTGCGAGGATTTGGTTTAATGCGGCATTTTAATACCACCCCCGATGGTGTTCTACCATCACGATTTTTCCCCTCCAGTCGACCTGCGCTGATTCGCTGCTGAACAGTATATTCCCCTTCAGACATTGAGCCAGTCCCAGGCTTCTTGGTGTACAACAGGGCTTGCCGAGTGAGTCGACAACAGTCGACATACGTGTGCTTAATGATGGGAATTTGTGCACTTGTTGGTGGATCGCAATCCCTCCGACCATAGCATAGATAAAGATCACTTCAGGTGAATGTTCTACAATGCTTGAGTGCTCTTGTACAGTGCCGTGCCATAAAACCTAATGCTGGTGTATGTTGTAATCCCCGGCACCAATATAACGCTGAGCACGACACATTGCAATCCACGCATCCTGGAAAGAAAGTCTGGGTTAGTCACGGGGATCAAAGTCAGACCATGTGGGCCATGGGACGAACATGAAGAAGGCAAGGTGAGCTGGCTTGAGTGCACACCAACGCCCAAGGGAATTCTTGGTGGTGGGAAGCGAGTCTGTTGCAGTCATGAAATCCAGGCACTAGCAGAAAGCCCCGATGTATCCACATGGTACATTGAGTGTATTTCTAGAGTTAGCTGAATTGCTTCTACATCCAGTACATTCAGTATAGCTCAGGCAGATAGAGTCTACAGTCTCAGCAATTGAACCTTTCAGATGTCAACGCCACACTGCGGACACATGCAGGTATACAGGCAGAAATTAAGCAAACAGGCAACAACTGAATATGGCAGTCTGGTGGAACAGTGCCTCAGACAGGTACGGATGGCTAGGCATAGCACATCTGGCCCGAACCTGATCACGAGGGCAACTTCAAGTATCCTTATGAAGTACGTAGTAGTTTTGACAATGGGAACGTTTGATGGGATGGAAGGATGTTCAAGGCGAACTCGGCGATACTCTCTCCCAAAGTAACCTCACCAAAAGGGTGCTTTTTGGGTGCAGTGACAAGAACGAGGTATCCTAATCGTCAGGACCAAATAACCCTTTATCAGCACAAACATCCATGCTTGCCAGATCCGACAAACGTGGCGATACAAGTCCATCAGCACATGCATTGTGCTCACCCGCACCGACTGTGTTGCCCACAGTATCTGTGTTCGGTCCTCTGTAGCCAAGCTCAGCCTCCAATGCTTCCATTGCGTCGTCAAGAGCTCCAGCGACACTGTGGCGGATGCATTCTGCCCATCGGCCTTCCACCGCACCAGTATGAGTTGTACCTGTGTGGCTCCTTGATCCCTGTTTAGACTGAGGGCACCTCGTCCCATGCTGAGCCCGACGAGCATCGCGGTGTTTCCTTGTCGTTGTCATCATTACTTCAGAGGTTGCAGGCCCAGCACCATTGTCCCCTCCTCGACTCATCCCATCGTGTAGATTGTGTGTCTGCACTGCCTCATGGCCGACTCCATCTGGATCATACCACGTATGCTGGCCATCCACATCCGGGGTGGTTATCCTTGGCGTGGGCACACAGTCAAGACGAGTGTTCTCATGCTCAGGGCCGTGGCGTGTCACAGCTGTTGAAAAAAAATCAGCTTTTCCTGCTCCACTGATGTCCCAGCGCACATCATAGGCTGGAGAATGACTTTGGACAGTTCCTGGGTTTGACTTGCTCTTATCCCCAGCCAGCTCTTCTAAGGGGCCTGCCCCTCCCGCCCGCGTTGGACCAATCTCTTGATGGCCTGTACATTCTCTGGGCACTGTAAAGCTGCATTGGGAAGATCTTCCAGCTTCGTGTAGCTGCCTGTGACGATGGTGGGGTTGGCCTGGGGTGCTGCAGGACCGGGTCAAGCATCCTGTCTGTGGGCTGTTCGGCGGCTGCTTTTTTGAGCACCCTCTTCTGCTTTGTGAGGGCGTGTCCCAGTGCCAACTCCCTGACAAACTGCTGTGCCCCTTACCACGACCACAAGTCATAGTTTCAAAATGTCCAACCCTACTGCGCGAGCCACCGGTTGTGCATAGGCTACTTGTGACAGAGGCGTCTCCTGCATGCGAACACCATGCAGGAGTCTCTGACACTGAGGCGATGCACCAGATAATCATGCTTTACATCAGTAAGCATACCTTGGTGCAGATTCGAGCCTCTTTCGTATGTCTCTGATGCGCGAACCATTGCATGCCATTGAGCACGCTCCATGCGCATGACATGCAAGCGCTCCTGAGATTTCTTCAGTCTCTGCTCCCACCTGGACACTTCGCCGGGCACTGTCCTATCACTCTCTTGTTGGGGCGCCATCTTCATCCAATGATGCTGCTCACCTTGTTCTGGGGACATACTTCGGCATGATTCGTATCTGGACAAGACGGGATTGTTTGTCAGCCTATTTGTCGGAGCCGAAGCAAGCTCTGTGCAGTTCTGGCCGTCCACATCAACCGCAGAGCCACACGTGTGTCCCTGCATGCTGGCTCACTGCAAAGTGATGATGTTCAACGTGCACATGCACCGAGCTGTGACTGATATCTCATGCAGCAGAGCTTGGGTGCAGGTGCGAATGAGAGGTTCAATATCTACACCCACTGAAAGTGAGAAATTGATGGTCACGGCGGCACCTTCAATTCATGCATAGCATGAATTTCTGACTGCCGGAGACAGCCCGAGTCCTGGCCGAGATGACCAACCTCTGGTCTCTCAAGAAGGATGCTCCTTGGTATATCTGAGCTGTCTGTGCTTTGACCAATCACATTATCTGTACGTACAAAGGTGAAAAATGCGTCCATGGAGCTCGGGCTGGCCAGGTTTCTGCCAGATGTTTCTTTGAACGTGTTGGACCCGCTCTGGTCCGCAAACGCGATAGTGCCCGAAACTGAGCAAGGCATGCCTGCCTGCACATCTGAGCGGTCAGCTGCATTGTGTGCGCGACGGTGTGATTCATCGACGCAGGTCTCAGCTGCTGCAAACGGGGCTGCTGGTTGCGTAGGAGCCATGACAGGCTGCGATGGGAATGATGCCAAACGGCCTTCATGGGTCATCCTGTCACCACCAGCTGAAGTCGTGGCAATAGCAGACAAGCTTTGGCTGCATTGGAGAGTTCGAAGTCCAGCCGATACGGCCGCGTTGTCCGCCATCGAGTATGAATGAACAACTTTAGAATCAACCCCAGGAAACAGCCTTGCTTGGGTTGGAGGAGCGGGCTGCTCTTGATCTGTAGTCCCTGGTATGCAATAAGCATCAGGACCTGCCACGGTAACTGCGCTGCTGATTGCTGGCACGGTGGCTGTTGGAGTCACCGAGCAGTTACGCTCTTTGCCCCCATTTATCACCTTTGCCTTGTGCAACGGTCGGAGAAGCACAGGAGTGGCGCCAGATTGCCCAGTCCCTGTTACCTGACACTGGAGCTGCCGCAACTCTGCTGCCAGGCACCTGTTTTGTTCACAGCTGTTTCCATACTCTTTGCGCAGCACTTCCTACACAAACGGACCAGTGCAATCGGTACCCAAAGCACAGCATTCAAGAAAACATCCTGTACGGCAAACACATACAGTAGTGTGCTTTGCCTCCCTCATGATCTGCTCAAGTTTCTGCTCTTTGCTGACCAGTTTCTGCACAGATCCGAAAAGATCCTCCTTTACTGCATTAGCTGTGGCGCGGGACTCCTCCAGCTCAACCTGTAACTCATGATTCACTCCAGTAAGATCATTCACCTGCAACAGCACTGAAGCATCAGTGTGTTCACGTTACACGCCCCATCTAGGGTGTCGCTCCACTGCTCCAGCATAGAACTTTGCAGCAGATAGTTCTTCGCTCGTATGGAAGCATTAAACAACACGCCTGGTCATGGAGCGTCTTGATTTCATTGTCTTTACTCTGTACCACAAGCTGATCTGATGCAGCTCTATCTGCTGCTTTTGTTGTGCTCTGCCTTGCAGTTGTCAACAAGGCTGTCCACTTTTCAGCGTCTTCTGCATGTGACAGCTGCTCTTGACTGACCTGTTTTGCAGAATTCTCAAGGTTTGCAGAGGTCTCCTTCACATGTGCATGCATGCTTTTGAGCTGTGACTGTAATGACTGCTGCACGGCCAGCAGCTCAGCCACCCGCCCATCACAGCGTGCCTGCCACTGCGCTGCGACGCTTTGGCACTGCGCTTGTGTTGTTGCATCATTAGTAGCCAGTGCTTTCTTGAGATCCTGGACTTGCGCAAGGAGAGAGCCCATGTCAGAGTCCATGTTGCCAGCTGAAGTGCTTAGTTCCTGCATACACCCACAGTGTCTACAATGTGGCGCGGCCATGGGGGCAGGGACCACGCGGATGCGGTATTTGACATGCCGAAGGCTTCGAAGGCAAGGTGATATCCACCTGAACCCTTTGCCGTTGTTGGTGCAATTCAATCACGGCTCTTTCATGCGCCACAGTCAGCAGCTCTAGCTTTGTTGACACGTCAATAGAACTTGTCTGGCACTGCACAGCCTCTGCCTCAGACTTTCGCTTCTGCCCTTGAAGCCGCTTCCTTTCGCTCTGTAGCCGTTCATTCACCTGCTCCAACTCCCTTCTTGATCGCTGCGACTGCGCCAGTTGCACCGCCAGCTGCGCATTTTCCTCACGGACCTACACATCCCTACACGCTCATGCGGGCACACTATTAAGCTCTTCCCTGAGAGAGAATTGTTGTGGTCTCGGTCATACATCCCTGCACAAAGCCGTTGTGCATTCCCTGCACACAGCTGCTGTGCATACCTTAGCGACAGCGATGATGAGGCTGGAATGAACATTTGAGCCGTCCTGGAAGTCCTGGACATGTATGTCCAATGCAGCTCGCAGCATGAGAATCTCCTTTTCATATTTGTTTACGACGGCAGTGGAAGCTCGGGAACTAGCTTCAGCGGTATGCACCCGTTCAGACAACTCTGCTACGTCTTTTTGATGCTTCTGCGACAGCTGTATCTGCGGCTTGGAGTGCATGATGGACCCTTTTAACCGCTCGATAGTTAGTTTGTCATCACATGATTTCCCCTACGATGATCTATGCTGTGTTAAACTGTGCATCTGAGCATAGCACGTGCACCCAACCTCGACTGCAGATTATCATCCATACCTCCAGTGCTGCCCGTTCCCTTGCAAGCTTCTCTATAATGCGATTTGCAACGTCCAGCTGTGTATCACGCTCACTTAGGCACTTTCGACATATCTTCAGGGACTGTCTGAGGGAGTGCGCTTTGTCTGAAGCACGTTCATAAAACGTCCTCATGGTGGACAACTGATCAGCTAGCGACTTGCTTTGACGATTGCAGAAACTTAATTCTGCCTGACATGGAGATGCTGTGCCGGATCTCTGCACGGATGTACTTGTCTGCATAAACACCACTGTATGAGCATGCAGGTTTACAGCTGGGCGCATACCATGCCGCATGTGGCATGTAGAGACCGGCCAGGAGCTCGGCGTTCTTGCTGTTTATGTCTTTTTGCATTTTATATCGATCAACAGGCTGCATTCACTCGTTCGCGATCGTTGGTGATGCATCGCGACAGGTGGCCATGGTTGCAGGAGCGAAGTACACGAACTATCGACGCTCCCAAACCAGAGGTATTGCCTGAATTCTTGCAAGCTTTACAAGGCATGAAAGTGTACGCAGTAAAGGCTTGCCCGGCTGGACACAGCCAGAAATACAAGACCAATGTCGCACTTAAGACACTTCTGCACGCACGTAATTTCATCAACTGTCCCATGCAGATCCACCCATCTGGCCATTTGTACGCATTGCAGAAATCATAGCCTCGCCTGCGCTGAGTCCTTGCTGGCGTTGTTGGCTGATGCCAACACGATTCACCTCTTCGTCCATTGGTGCCAATGGCTGTTGCATGGTGATACGTGTTGCTGGTGCTGTTGCTGTCACCATAGAAACATAGCATCCTCGGGCTTCAACCCGCTCAACCAGACCCTCGAGCAATTGCCACTCGTCCTCTGAAATGCAGTTATGGCCATGACTGATTGCGGTGCAGTGTAGCAGAACGACTGTCGCTTCATACGCCCGCATGGTGTCAGCAGCTGCACTCGATCGGCCATTCAGAACTGTGGCGATGGCCTTTCCTCTCAACACAAGCTTTTGCTGCAGCCATTCCGACGATGCCAAATCACCAGCATTGGCACCACCATAGGACAGCCCATTCCACATGCCCCATGTAGATGCAAGGTAGGACCGGATGCCCTGAAGTGGACTTTGTGCACCGACGCTGTCATTTAAAACCTCATCCCCCGCAACGGAAAGACAGACATGGCAAGTGCTCGCAAATGCTGATGGCTGTGGTGACAGCAGCAGCGCTGATCCCGAAACTGGGAGTTGAACTTGCTGCCAGGTGTAATCTGCTTCAAGCACACCGCTGGCGAGGAATGTGTGCAGAGACTGGATATTTCTTGCACGCAAACCATCATGCTCTGCACTTGCAGGCGACAGCTCCTGCATGCACTCGTCCATGACAAGGCATGCATGAGGCGCTAGCTGCAACAAGCCGGTCCTCAGACGATTCGCTGCTGCATCATGGTATGGGAAGAGGCTCCGATGAGCAGTGACCTGTACAGGAAATGGTCTGTCAGCTGACAAGATATGGCTGCCTGTCAAAGCAGCCGCGACACTGCAGCTAGAGTCAGTAAATACGAACGCTCACCGCGTCTGTCACTGGCAGGATGTTCACAAACGGATAAACCGATGCGGCGGCCTCCGCTGCAGATGACGCGATCAAGGAGGTGGTCCCTGCAGGGTGTCCTGTGCCAGGAGGTCCTGCCGCCTCTGCCATAGTGCCCCACGACCGGTCTGAGCAGCTGGTCACCCCGGTTGGCTGATCCCGAGCCCCCGGAAGGCCATGGATATTCAGAGTCATCCTGCGCGTGACACGGCCACCGTAAACGGCGGAATTCTTGCACAATAGTTGCAACAGGACCAGCTCACCGCACAGACGGTCTCCGCCGAATGGCCGGGCCAGCCAGTCGATTGCAGCTGCGCGCATCTGCCTGAGAAACTCTCCCGCCATGCTCTGCTTGACGAACAGCTGCTCGTACGGGTTACTTCCAATGTTGCTGAGTGTCTCCACATGCATGGCATGCACACGCCACATGCGCCTGCCCTGCACTCCAATGCCTGCTTACACGGAGCTGCTATAGCGGTCTTGCCCCACAACCTCGCTGGCACGAAGCGTTCTATATCAGCACATCTGCAAAATGGCCATGGATGGGCGTGCGTGCGATGGGAGTTGTTGGAACCTATCATGCACCGGTGAACTCAGGGGCAGCACAATGTATACCAGGAGCCACGAGGCTTTGCACCTCAATCACCATGGCTCTCCATATTCATTCTACCTTAGATCATGCGTGGTGAAATCGCCATTGCCTCATTTGAAAGAATGGGGACGGTACTACAAATAGTGCAGACCTTGTGGATGGCTGACGAGTGAACGGGCATATCGACCTCTTCACTAGCAGGCGCGTGCGTGTGGCTGCTACAAACTCAGCTGGGAGCACACTTTTGCCGGCTGTGACACAACGCCTGCATTCTCGTTGTCCGCCATGTTCTCCGCATCCATCAGCACATCAAAGTCATCCCGAATGTCGGTCATCTCGTCGTCTTCAACATGGTGCACATCATCCAACACGCCAATCACCCTAATCACGTCATGAATGTGCACAGAGGTGGCTGCACAGTCATACAGAAGCACTATGCCGGAGTCAGAGTTTGGAGCATTTGGGTCAGGAAAACCCATCTCAGCAATATGCTGTTGTGCGAGCATGCAACAAACACTGTCCACAGACCACCCTGCAAAGCAGTGCCGGCTTGAATTTTGGCGTTGGGAACAAGGGTCATGGCTGCGGTTGTTGTAGCCATGGTCAGTGCAAGCATGCTTCCATAGCACTGGTCAGAATTTTTACAGGTCAGAGATATGACAAGGGAGTCTGACCTGAGGGAGTGCACCACTCAGACATTCCAGGTATGGATTGAACTGCGACTGGCATCCTCTCCCAGTACGCCACTTGTTTTATTCCGTTCTGAACAGCATTGCCGCCGTTGCCGTACTTACAACAATTCCACTTGCCTGTTTGATCTTGAACCGCTCCAGGATAATACTCGGGATCCATGGTCTCAATCACGGCCATATGGACGTTGACCAGCTTTCCACGATAATCATTCGCCCGCCCTTTCCTGATCAGCGTCCGCAGATCGGGCACCTATAAATACAATGTGAAACACTTCACCTCAGTCGCAAGACTCTGAATCGCTCATTCACAGCTTGAGGCGTTCGGTCTGGTATCGTATTGACGTTCCCGATCTGTCCTGCCTGGTTTTCCGGAAGGGCGAGAATGAACAATAATGGACAGCCGTAACCGCAGTTCGCAGCAAACGTGACGACATCGCACCTGGTACCTCGCATGCTCAAGGCGCGCTTTGGCGTCGACACCATCAAGCGATGGCTCTGCTGGAGGCAACGTGGTGGTCACGCCTGCAAATTGCTTACTGGACCAGGTCTCCAGCCAATCCGTTGCACCACTCGTGGAAACCATTCTAAAATTTGCACTTCCATGCGAGACCGGGTTGGCAGGTTGATCGTATGTATAGTCAAGCCAACACAGCGCGTTGTATTTGCGCGATTTGCTGGAGATAGATCATTTGTCCAAACCAAGTACTATGCGCTGTGCTTGTTCTGCATGTCACGCTTGCTCTGGCTCACTACAGTTGCATGTGTGCATAGCAGCACGACTCGTTTTCTAACAGGTCTCGCATGTGTAGGTTGCCTCGATTTCTCGATAGAGCGCGTGACAGCGCGGTTGTGCACACGCCTGCAACGGACCACAGCTCTGGCATCACGCGGAGCCCAGGTGATCATCGATCAAATCACAATATCTATGAACAAACAATGTAAGGTGTTGGCTGCGGCTGTTATCATGTCTATTTACTGTAGCACCAGCACTAGCAGATGCTAGGACTGCATCCTTATAACTGCCTGACATGCATCGCATTCCCTGCTTGATAACAGCGTGTCACGTTTGATTACATGTGATGTGCGACCTATCCACTGTCATCCCCTACCCGAAGGTGAAACAGAAGCACCATAAATGAACCAGGTAGTATGCACGCAATACAATCCAGGCAGGAATCATGTAGATTGCATGCCTGACATGCCCCCCAGTGCAAGCAGCCTCAACGGAACGGCGGCGAATCAGGGGGGGCATCAGACAGTGCCAGCTGATCCTGCGTGCACCAAGGCTTTGAGTGAGCTCATTGTAGCATTGCCCTGTGGTCTAGACCTAGCTTTCACAGCTCTGTACGCTCCAGTGACTGTGCGCTGGTCATGGTTTGCATCCACGTCCTGCAGACCACGGACGCTGTCAACTTGACAGAAACTAAGGAAAGTAGCTATCCTCAATTGTAAAATGATATTGACGGTTTGCAATCACGGACAATCAGCTTCTGGACTTCTAGCGCTTGTGGTGAAAAATAATTGACAATGCCATGTACAGTGGTAATTTGATTTCATACGATAGATCGCACATGTTTGGATGTGACCTCCGTAGCGCGCTTCAACCGAGATTCACCAATCTGCAAGTGCTTCCTGAGTACTTCTGCGTGCCTGCCATGTGGGTCTGAGTTCTGTCGTCCCCAATGCCGCCGTTTAAGGTTGACCTCTGGAGGGTGGGCCGCCACTTCTCCAAATGGAATGGCCTCGACGGAGAAAGGATCAGCGGCCTGTTTGACAGTGCTTTTCGGATCAGGCAACAGCGCCGGCGCTTTGGAATCCCTGAATCCCTCCTGCAGGCCCTGCACACGCTTGCTGGGTCACTGAGATGTGGCTATGTATTGTCGGTCGATAACACAGGCTGAATCAGCACACCTGCTTCCCGCTGGCAGATTTTCGCCGGTTTTTCCTTTCATCAAGCTTGAATTTGCGTTTGAGGTTTCCTTTAGATACAGGCTTTGTCAATTTACCAAGAGCCTGATGTGTTCCATTAGTGCTGTCTGCTACTCGCTCATGTGCGGCATTATTTGTGCCTGTCAACTTTCCTCCCGGACCTACTTTGGCAGCAAAGGAGGCTGAATGATCTTCCCTGGGATTCACATGCTCACAAGGGGTTTTCTCGGATGACATGAGATCCTACACAGGCAGCTGTAAGGTCACCCAACAGGGCTTGGCTTGAAAGCTTTCCAGAACAACTGAAAATAAGTAGGACGCGTAACGCACCAGCATCGCCTTCATCTTGCGTTCAACACGGGTAGATCGCGTCATGTCCCGGGCTTGCGGAGGCTCCGGTAGTGAGTCCCATTTGGAAGCTTTCCCAAACTGTGCCTTGTAAAGATTTGCACTCTTAGCAGCCAGAGCATTTTTTTGGCGTCTTCGAATGCTCTTGCCTTTCATGCTTGCAGCGCGTGATCACGTCGCACGGGGATACCTGGGTGACCACAGGCCGCACATTGCTTGCTCTTAGACGGGCTAAGTGCACGAAGAAATCGTGTGGACTGCGAGATTCAATGAATCCTGTAGAATACGGTCGCAACTACTGTTGCTCGACGATGCCGGGACAAGGGACTCGGCGACAAAGTAACGCTAACATGCGGCCGAGAGATCGAGTATGACATGCAGCGGCTGATGGTCACATCTGCTATTTACTGCCGGTCAGAATTGCACTGGGGGTGTTGCATGTTGGTGACGTGTTCTGTTGGGCGATCAGCAAGTGGAGGATTGTTTTCTGCGGTGCATCCGTAGGGCTCGCCTAACACACATGTAGACACACATGTAGGGGCATCTCTGCACCCTCTTTTTATCTCAACGTTCAACGAGCACTGATGAATAGAGACCTGCTAAAACATAAATTAACAATTCGAAAATCGGTCGAACAATTCGAAAATCGGTCGACAAGTTCTGTCCATGGCGGAGGTCTGATCGGCGCACACGTTCGTTCCGTACTCGGCAAGCCGTACCAGGCGTTTATAATTGCAAGATCAGGATGCAACAATGACAAGGTGAATCGTTCATGTCTAATTTAAAAGCTGCAGCCCCTGCTGCTAAAGATGGGGAAAAGGGCAGAGTGTCCTTTGCGAAGGTGCAGCGGTACTGGGCAGGAAAGCGTGTTGATGTTGATACAACGCATGTAAAGGACGAGCCAGCTTCTTCACTCTTCGTAGCCAGAGATGCACAGCCTGGGGATGGGCAAGTGCAACGAACCCCGGTTGCTCCAGCAGTTCTTGTCAAGAAGGCAGACCCGCGCCTGGCCCGGCTGGCGCGCACCGACGTCGCGGAGGCACGGGGTGAAGGGCGTCAGAGGCACCAGTATGACCCACGCACACACACCTAGGTTTTGCAGCTATATTATACATTGCTTCAACGCGTTAGTCAACAGGGAGCATCTGCATCCAGGAGGCACATTCAGGAGGCACGGGTAGTGAAAAAGTCTGCCGAAGAACAGGATGTGATCCGACAGGGCAGGGGAGTAGATGCACATCGTGACCCACTCTCTGAGTCAAAAGGCAACGTGGAAGGCTCGCATGGGTTGGCAGCATCGGGAGCAGATCTGACGGCAGATGCTGTTGATGCAGAACGCCAAGCAAGGAGAGAGCGCGCGCTCCAGGCTCAGCGTGAGCAGGCCAATCAGAATGCGACAGATTCGGAGTCCGAATATGAATCAGTATGTCATGTCTTTGCACCTGTTGTTGCTAAGCAACGATGTGTTGAACAATGCTGACTTTCCACCATCGCTTGCGCAGGATGAGGAATCTTATGCAAGTGGCAGCAGCGATGAGGAAAGGCGCCTGGCAAAGCCAGTCTTTGTAACCAAAGGAGACCGTGAGACTGTTTTAGAAAAAGAGAAAGCTGAATTGGAGGAGGCACAATTGAAGGAGGACGAGCAAAAACGGAAAGAATCTAGGCAGGTGCGTTCAGTGTCAGTAGCTTTTCGATTCCAAAAATAGCACTATTTGGCATATGCAAAACCACAGGCACGCACTAAACACAACCACGCATGACAGACACATGCATTCTCCTGCATTGTGCAGCAGCTGATCTCTGGTTTTCCATGTGAAATTTCTAACTGCAGATATTGAGCCTCTAGATCCCGAAAAACATTTCCGTTTTGTCACTACAGAAAGAGACAGCAGCCATTGTTGCTGAAATGGTTGACCAAGAGAAGCAAGCAGCGACCTCCAAACAAGCAACCCATTTGAACACTCCTTCAGACATTGACACAGATTCAGACACAGATGATGAAGACTCTGAGTTCGAGAGATGGCAGAGGAGGGAACTCGAGCGTATCAAACGTGAGGAGGCTATTCGGAATCCAAGCAGTAAGGCAGAGAAGACAGCAGAACTTGGCCAAGCTGCAGCACAGGTGTGCTAGACATCATTGCTGTGTTGCAACCCATGAAGAAATGACTGCTCACGATGACCCTGCCTGTTAGTCCAAGAGAGGAATGTACTGACCACGCATCTCGATTTTGATGCTGATGCAGGCAGCCCGTGGCAAGGTTAAATTCATGCAAAAGTATTTCCACAAGGGCGCCTTCTTCCAAACCGAAGCAGATGATGACCGCGGTACCGTTGGCGGGGATGCAATTTATATGCGGGACTTCACTGGTGCGACCGGTGAAGATAAGTTTGACAAGGAAGCTCTGCCAGCGGTTATGCAGGTGAAGAAATTCGGTCGGGCTGGGCGCACCAAGTGGACCCACCTCGCGAATGAAGACACATCGGCAGTTAACACTACATACTCAGGTCCGCAGCACCTTCAGAACGATTTTACTGCCCGCGTGTATCCAGAATCAGGTGCACCGGATGTATTCATGAAAATGAAGCAAGCAGCGGAGGCAAAAGGTGGTGGACGGCCAGGGTCTGTGGGAGATGGGCTTTCCAAGCCGAGGAAAATGCGGACATAGATTGATTCGAGCACAAAGCAAAAAGGGGTCATGGGAGTGTTCAACATTATGACCTCTTTCCAAGCATGAAATGTCGTGTGACTTGGCGCCCAGTGCACCTCGATGGTTCACACCGCATAGGTGGTGAAATATAACGTGCTGATGTTGTGCGTTACACCAAGTGAAATTCCGGATTATTCTCGTTGCTCTTGCACATATGAAGTGTTGATACATCATACCCAGTACTGCAGCTAGGCAACGTGAATGTCATGAATGCATGTAAGCGAATTGGTCACAGGTGGACTGACTCCATGTAAGCGACATACTTATGCAGCTGCACTCTGCTCAGTTGTGGACACCTTCTGATGACAGTCTGATACGGTAACACAAATCCATTGTGTGGTTTACCTCCGTCTTACGTGACATGTACTTACACAGTGATGTGGTCGTGGCCCCAGTTGCCAGACACTGTCCGCTTCCAAGTGAAACTATCAATGACAGTTGCTATATTTTCTGCTCTATCGAGTTCCGGACTTTTTGACGGAGCTGCTGCGCACTAGCGAGTAAAGCAATGGCAAGCGGTCTTCATGCATCCAGCAAGAAGCCCCCACATGAGACTCCACAGCACCCCTGGACAGGGCTTGGTCATCGAGTCGGGCCTCCTTGATGAACACACTAGCTGCAGCATCGTATCCTTGAAACCTGAGGTACTCTCTGATCATTTCGTTCAAAACCATGCTTTCTGGCTCTGCGTCTTTGCCGGGTTGAGACCTCTCTCCCGCGTACAACGCTTTTAAAATCTCTGATCTCACCTGCAGGAATGTCGTGTTGAAAGGTGACAACGTTTGGGGCGACTTCGTCCTGAAGAGTTTGAACACACATGCGCCTGTACGACATCCAAACTGCCCGATTGCTGCATCAATCTTTTGACAGCTCCTTTAAATTCTTCCGCGGATGCCATGATGCGTACATGCACCAGTGGACAAAAATCTGTGGAACTTGGCTAGCCACCGTTGGTTTGTGTACAACTAGCCTACGTTCACAGCTCGATGCTCCACTCCGATGAAGCACAGTGCGAGCGACGCGATTCAGAGAACCCATGCGCCGTCAATATCGCGTGTTGTGCATGTTGCCTCTGTTCCTCATGTGCAACAAGCACACGTCGACGATTGGTGTCACGATCGGTGGGCTTGTAGACACGGTACGAAGATAGCCGGCACATGCTCCTTCCCGTTCAGTCGACCGTTGACGCGAAATAGTAACAGAGGGGTGATTTGAAAATCTTCCTGCGTCCGGATCTTGTTCAGTTGGCCCAAGGAGCCCCCGCACACAACACGTGGCAAACCATGGCCGGGGACTGCGCATTGTGCATCTAGGACGCGGTCAAAATGCAGGCTCTAGCATGCAACCCATTCCAGCGCACATGTGGCTGTGTGAGCTGCCATGTCGTATGCTGCGTCCACCCTGCACCTCTCTCCCAGGTAGCACTCCCGAACGGTCTTAGGCGGGCTCGACGCGCGGCCAGTAATAGGAAAGGTACCAATACCCGCGATCAAATTTGCTCAACGCCCCTATCCTTTGATTTAACGTGATATACGTTTAGCCAGGCTGCAAGCTATGAGGAGGCCCGTGTGACGGTGGTACTTGACACAGCGCGATTGCCTATGCAGAGCACGTCGAGCGTCGGGCCGAGCCGGCAGTCACGGCAGACACGCTAGTCAGCGTGGAAAGCGTGTCGAAGTCACACGATGGCCTGCGAATCCTCTTCGATGATGTTAGCTTCAGCCTGAAACGTGGGGAACGCATGGCATTGATTGGTGCAAACGGCAGTGGCAAGACAAGCCTCCTGCGTTTGATTGCAGGTCAAGACTGGCCAGACGACGGCACGATCAACGTCCGCAACGACATTCAGATCAGTTATCTGCCTCAAAACGTGGACTTGCCAGGTGACATGACCGCTATAGATGCTATTGTTCAGTCCGACTCACCCGTGGCAGCCATCGTTCAAGAGTACACCAAGCTCTTGGAGCAGGGTGAAGACGCAGACCGTCGAGTACGTTGAATATGGCCGCAAATGATCTTTCTTTTCCTTCCAGGTCATGTAGCATGTGCATGGTACCAGTCAGCACTGCAGAGCTTGAGGACAGTTTGATGCAGGAAGTGAATGCAGCTATGGACAAGATGACTGCGCTGGACGCCTGGGAGCTCGAGGCCAATGCTCAGGCAGTGTTGGCACAAGTTGGCATTCAGAATCCTAGCATGAAGATCGAGGCGATGTCAGGGGGGCAGGCGCGCAAGGTTGCTGTCGCTGCAGCCCTGCTTGGCAGCCCAGACGTCCTCATTCTGGATGAGCCCACCAACCACATGGACGTCCAGGTGAGAACCAACCTTTGTTTCCACAGCAGAACTGAAGCACCAGAGCAGTTCTTCAAGCCAGTGGCTTTCCAATGAGCAGTCTGCAGCGCCGTAAAAACCTCAGCGTGCACAGCATTGATAGAGGAGTCGTGGACGTTGCCATGGTAGCATTGCTCGTCACCACCATGTGAACATGGTTACGGCCCGTGAAGGATTACACTTTGGTGTATGGATAGGTGGAATGCGCAACGCAGAGGGGCATGCTGTACAGTTCATCGAGTGGATGGTTAATACAATCAAAACCTCAGGCGTGACACTGCTGCTTGTAACGCACGACCGCGCTTTCCTGGAGGACACGTGCACGGCCATTCTCGAGTTAGATGAGGGCCGTGGTTTCGTGCATCGTGTGGGTGGCCGGGGTGGGTATGAGCGGTATCGGCAGCGCCGCGCGGAGCGGCGCAACGCCCAGGCCGAGCATGCCCAAGACGCTAGGGTGCGCCACACTCCCAACCGCCCCTGCATACCCCACCTGCCCACCTGATGCACCTTGCTGCGTATGTTACATTCTCTGCGGCGTGGCTGGTACAGCTAGGTATAGGTTTGATCAGATGCCGCGCTTGTCAGGGTGAACGCTGGGCCATCCTTGCAGGCAGCCCTACCCTACAGAATAAGTTTTTTTACACGGTACATGCAACAATGAGCTAAAGTAGGCGTGTTGTGTCCCAGCCGACGCATGTGTTGTTACCGTCGCAGTTGACTCGAGTTGTGGTTCAGCTGCATGCAGGAGGCAGGCCGTGTCCAATGGCATGTGTTATGTGCGCAGGTGATGCTGCGGAAGGAGACGGAGTGGATGCGACGGCAACCAAAGGCGCGAGGCACAAAGGCCAAGGCCAGGGTGGATGCATATGAAGATCTGACGGCTCAAGCTAGGAGTGGGCCCAAAGCGGAAGTTAAGATTGACTTTGGTGATGTTGCGATGGCTCGCCAGGGCCAGAAGGTGATCGTCATGAAGGTGTGCCTGCTATTGCATCGCGGAAGGCACACCTCAGGCGGCGCTGCTGCTGAGATGAGGCAGGGCTACCCTGACCAAGAAGGCATGGGAGTCGACGTGCAGGAGACTGATCACGCGCCATACCAGAATTGAGAGCTACTGTAGAGTCTAGTTGACAAGCAGCAACATATTCTGCTCGTGAAGCTACTGTTTTTGGGAGCTTCACGCTGCTGTTCATATTTCTTCTACGTTGGATCACTATGCAGGACTGCACCAAGTGCTGGGAGGGAAGGGCCATCATAGACTCTTTTACATATGAGTTTGCCAGGGGAGAGCGGATCGGCATCGTCGGACCCAACGGCGCAGGTGCGTTGCGCCACCCACGCACGGCTCTTGCGCCAGTATGCCAGGATTCCTGCTGGCCTGATGGTGTGCAAGTTGTGCTCATGGCGTTGGTGCAGCGCAGGCAAGAGCACTCTGATGAACATGATTGCGCACATCGATGAGGTGGACGATGGCGAAGTTATCCTCGGAGACACGACTGTTGTCGGCTACTTCACTCAGCACCCACCTCCTGTGAACCCTCGCTTGAAATTGATCGACTACGTTGGCTCAGTCGCAGATCAGAGGTATGATCAACCTCCACAGCAAACCTTCCCTGCTGTCAGGAGTTGTCTGCCATGTAACAGACTGTCCATGTAGCAGCGGTGCTGATGGGGCCAGTCGCATGCAGCGTGATGGGTGACTCTGTCGGTATCGATCTGAAGCCGGACAAACTTCTCAGCAAGCTCGGGTTTGACTACCCTAGACAACAGCAGTATGTGAGTAGCTTGTCAGGTGGGGAGAGGCGGCGGTTGCATCTGGCTGCTGTCCTCCAGCGCAAACCTAACTTCCTCATTCTCGACGAGCCCACCAACGACCTGGACCTACAAACAATTGAGGTGTGTACACCACATGTGAGTAAATGTGTAGGCCGCAGCCTGAGACACTCTGCAGTGTTTTGTCATGTCTCCTTCGTCCCACGGCGCTGCCAAATCCAGGCCATTGTCATTTCCAGCTGCCAAAGCGTTTGCTCGTGCGTTTCTCTGGTGTACACGTGGAAATGTGGGCCTTGCATCGTTCGGACATGACTGGTCG
This sequence comes from Ulva armoricana, assembly GCA_032360965.1. Lineage (NCBI taxonomy): Eukaryota > Viridiplantae > Chlorophyta > Ulvophyceae > Ulvales > Ulvaceae > Ulva > Ulva armoricana. The sequence goes on from JAUMHO010000006.1 coordinate 4,818,056, forward strand.
GATGGGCGTATACCATTCTGAGCATCTGGCTGTATGCAGAACCTGGAACAACTGCTGGACTCGTATCTAGGCTGTGTGCTCGTCGTATCACATGACAAGGCGTTCATGACAAATGTGGTCAACTCCATGTTAGTCCTTCAGGGCGATGGTGTGGTCCGAAAGTTCAACGGTGAGTACGAGGAATACCTAGATTACATGGAGCAGCGGATGAGAACAAAGCAGCAGACTGCTGAGGTTGTGGCGGAATCCGCCTCAAAAGGACCAGCCGTGGAGCACAAGAACGGCTCCTCAGTGGCCAACGGTGAAGGCAGCGACAGCATTGGGGTAAGTCTCACTCGTTCCCGGTAGCGACGTCATGCCTCTCTTCCATCAGCCCCGTCCACAGTGTCAGCACAGCTGCTGTGGCAGGTGGCGCATGGGCGGGTGACGCCCGCTGATGCATGGATGTCACCCGTGTTGCCGCAGCTGGTGCTGACAAGTGGTGGCCTCCTTTCTCAGGGGCCAACTGCCCTCATCGCAGCAGACCTGGAATCTTTCATGTGGCTTTCCACGCATGCCGATTGTCATTGTCTTCATGTGTATATTAATGCATCGAGGCATGTGGGCTCGTGACTGGCAAATTCTCCTCGTCTGTCCACGAGTCACAAAGAGCCACCCAGAGTTTTACACCTCTGCCCTGCACAGGTCGAAGAGAAGCCCATAAAACGACTGGGGTATCGAGAAAAGCAGGAGCTTGAGCGACTAGATGGCAAGATTGAAGCTTCAATAGCACACAAGGAAGAAATCGAGTCACAAATTGCACAGTGTTCGCAGATTGGTGGTTTTGAAAATTTTGTTGAGTTGACAGAAGAACTTTCAACTGTGTCAAATGCTATAGATACAATGACGGATAGATGGATAGAACTAGCTGAGAGAGCGGAAGTTGCAGGGACTGTGTAAGTGTGCATGCGACGTGCTCCACTATGATGGCCCGATATTACATCACCAGATCTTACATGCCTCAGATACGGCTGGGTGTTGATATGCATGGATATGTCGAACCAACGCTCTTTTGCGCTTTGCTGAAACTGTCAGCTTGCAAACCATGCCAAGGACTATGATGGCAAGAGCATACCTCACACGATCGATACACTGGCAAGTAAATAATACATAGGAAAGATATGGACCAGATCTTCTCGGCACCTCTCAAGCTACACCGGTTCTTCTTGGTCTGCCTCTGCGATGGTCTGCAGCAGGCCGGGTACTGTACGGGACAATCTCCGCTTGTGCACCACAGTGCCATCGGGGACCTTCCAGCCGCCACCGTTGCCTGTGCTGCCGAAATCAGCCGAAACGGTTGACCCTATGTCAGCAGAAAACGCGGTATCGTCCGCACCGTACGCCAACTGCCCTTGATTACCTTGGTCCATCATGTCAGACTTTGGGGCATGAACACTGGATTGTGCAAAGCTTTCATGCAGCATGTCTTCACCTGCTGCCGTCGATTCCGGGGGCGCTGAGAATGCACGAGCAGGGAAGCCCTCATCCTCCGGATCCAGGCACATGTCCCCGGCGGCGTAGACAGCTTCAGCCGCACCCTGCTGCCCTACATCCTTCAAGGGCATGGATCTAGCGCTGGCGTCCGTGCCGTTCACTTCAATGGGCACAGGTGCAGATGACTCGAGTGCCCCCGGGGCCATTGCCGCACTGCTGTCTTCCCAGGCAGGCCTGCTTGCAGCCTTCACCGATGTGGGGCTAATCGAGAATAGGGAGCTCAGCTGCACCACAGCTGGACCGTGCGATGGTTTCAGCTCTGCCATGGCGGGAGCAGCAATGTGCGAGCTTGAGGGCGGCTGCTGGCTTGCGGCTGCGGCGCTGGCAAGGCGGTGCGCTGTGAGGCGCATGAGCTCTGACTGCTTGTACCGCACCTTCTCTCCGGGCGCCGGCAGCACGGCCTGGTCGGTGAGCGACTCTAGGGACGAGTTCTGGTGCACAGCGTCGCCATTCGCCGCTGTCGCGGTGGCCGTAGGTGGCGGATGAGCCTCAGGCACCGTGTGCACCGCCACAGCCCTCTGCACCAGCCACGCCCCCGACACCTCAGCTGGCTTGCCATCCTGCACAGGCCCACCCCTCAATGCTACCGCGGTTCTCCAAATGTAGCAGTCACACGCAGAGCACATCTAGTACTGGACATACTTGGGACAGTTGTAATACACGGCAACGTGCTGCCACACTGACCTCCGTTGCCTGCGTACTGAGCTTGCACAGGGAAGGGCACACCTCTCGCTGGAGGGGCACAGCTGGCTGGGGCTGCAGCTGCGCCATGGAGCGCCAGTGCTTGCCAGCCTCAAACATGCTGACTGCCCTGCCAGTAGTTTCTGCAGATAGGTCTGCCTGCAGGGACTTGCGCTGTCGCAGCGCTGGCTGCCGCCGCTCCAGCCACTCCGTCAGGGCCGCCCATGCATACCTGCAGCAGTGCACTCGTGATGCCGGCACTGAACGTGCAATGGTTGACAGCGGTTTCTACAGCCGCTGTGGTTCAACACAGGGGCCTGAGGCGGAGGCGATGTACCTGTACGAGGTACGGACGATGCGGTCGATGAGGTGGTAGTCCATGAGCTTGAAGGCGGCGATGTGCGGCGGCCGCAGGTACAGGTCCACGCGATAGTCCTGACACATACGCCGCAGGTTCTGGCTATGCGCGATCCAGGACAGCGCGTTGACAAGCTCGCGGTAACGGGGGGCGGCCTTACCAAAGCGCAGCGAGGGCACTGGGCACAGGCGGTCCCACAGCAGGCGCCAGCCGGAGAGGCCGCCGTCGTACGGCGTCAGCGTGTGCCACGCCCCTGACTGCTTGTCCTCAACATCAACCTACCCAGCGTAGTGACACGTGATATCCCCTGGTCGTGTCTGTCTTAGGGCTTCATCTCAGGAGAAGCAGCAGTGAGAACGCAGGCAGGACGTGTGTGACGCAGGTGTCAATACCCGGTCAACCGGGAGTAGAGCACAGCATTGCCCCTGGTCGTGCTACAAGATGCTGTCAGCAGGTTACGGCAGGTCCATACTTGAGCGTACGGTGACACTTTTGCAACCATCACAGCAATATCTAGACATAGAAAGTATTCAGCAACCTCTTTGATACGGCAGAGTCACTGCCCGCCAAAGCGGGTACAGCGCAGGCGCTTACGTCAGCTCTAACCACTGCAGGTGCAAGTGAGCTACACGTACATGGCATCAACAGGTCGTGTGAGCGGAGCAGCCAAGAAGTGCAACCCAAGCTTCACGTGCGCACCACCACGACGGTCTGGACACCGAGGCTGTGCATGACGTCCACTGGCTGGTTATTGAGGTAGCCCCCATCGACAAGCATGTCGCCATTGCTGAACACGGGAGGGATCATGCCCACGATGGTCATGGACGCGCGCACAAACTGCCACAGCCGGCCCAACTGGTGAACCTGGACTTGCGCACGGGACAGGTTGGTGCTGACACAGAAGAAGGGCAGCCACAGGTCCTCGATCTCCTGTGGGCCCGCTGCAAATGTCTCCTGTAGCACCTGCACACACACGCCACCACTGCCTCCACTGATGCCTGGTTGCTGTGCCGAGCAGAGCAGCAGCAGATGGGCCCTGTGGGCTGAACAGGTACAAAGCTGGGTTGCGTGACCGGCAACACGTGAACGCTCATGCTTCCTCATGTCACTGCAGCCATGGCGTTCTGTGCCCTGGTGATGAAATCAACAACGCCAAAGATTCCGAAGCCCCTGCAGCTCCACCGATAGGACCGAGGGTTCTGGATGTCAATGCATGCTGTAGCACGGGCACAGGCACACAGCATGTATGTGGCTGAAGGCCAGCGCATGCCGACACCTGACGCACCCTGTCAAAGAGCTTCCCGGAAAAGAGCGACAGGATGGGCAGCGTGACATCGGAGAGGAGGTGCCGCGGGGAGGACATGGCGGTGGCGTAGCTGCGGACACGTGTCAGCAGCTGCTCGCGGGTGAGGCCCTGCGCGTACAGCGCCGCCATGAACGCGCCTTGCGAGGTGCCTCCGACCACGTCCACCGGCACGCCGAGGTCATCCAGCGCTTGCAGCACACCTAGGTGCGCAAGGCCCCGCGAGCCCCCACCTGCACACGCCGGCGGAGGTCACGCCACGCACACCTCGCACCCTCAACCACCTCCGCCATGGCATGCAGCCGCCATAATGGCTGAGGACAAGAGCAACCGCACTGTCACAATGAGATGCCATGCCAGCTGGACTGTGACAAACATTCTCTGCAGACGAGCAGCCTGGCGCCTCGTGCTTAGCACGGCCATGGTGCCACAGTGTGGCGAGGAAGTATGCGGTGCAGGTGAGGATGCGCGCCAGAGAGGACGAGGCCGATGGCTTTGCCGGCCATCCAGCGGCAGAGGCGCGCCACGTCAGTGGCATTACTTAGCCGCACGTGGTGGTGCCGCGTCAACAGCGGGCGCTGCTGCAGCCACGCCAGCGTGCCGCTGGGAGCCTTGCACTTGACCCCGTGCAGCAGCACGAGCTCAACGCGGCGTGCAAACCTCAGCCAATCGTGCTTGCTGATTGGCTCTGGAGGACCCGTGTCCTGCACAGCACAACATATCCGCCAAAGGCAGCACACACATAGACCCGGGCACAGACCGTGTTGTGCAGTGGTGAGAGGGATACGATTAGCTTGTCAAAATGTGCTTCATTACGAATGCTAGTTATGGGTCGCTTCTTCGTCGCTGGGCGCACCGAACTTGTGCCAGTTTCAACAGCACAGTGGTCGTGTGTGGGCTACTGGGAGACACTGCTTGCGAACACCGGGCCGAAGGACACGATGGCAGGGGTGCAGAGGCCTCTGCGCCCCTGCTGCTGGCCAATGCGGGCTGCACACCTCGTCGCTGTCGGCTGTGAAGCAGGCGCCTGAGGACGTGTCAACTCCTCCGAGAGTTGCAGCGTCCAGGGAGCTCATCTTGCTGTGCGCGTCCTGGCCGCTTGGGCGCCGGCTACCTGTGGAGCTTGCTCGTGGCGTGCCTGCAGGGTCTGGTGGCATCAGCAGGCGCCATACAGTCTCATACTCCGGCGCAGTCACATCTGGCGACGCGCACTCTGGCGCCACCAGCAGGATGCAGTCTGCCTGCATGCTGATGCAGCATTAATGGTCTACCACAGCATGGATTCAAGGCGTGACGTGGAGCCCACCCCTCGATACCCCCACACTACACAAAACTGCTCAGACCGCACAATGCCACACGCAGCAGTGACCACCTGCAGCAGGTAAGGCCTGATGTCCCCCATTTACTGAGTCTGCATCGCACGCCCACATTCGGCCATAGCCAAGTCCCTGTGAGGCAAGTGTTTGGGCGTATCTGGCAGGGGCCATGCCTGTTCGACGCACAGTTGGGCCCAGCCGCGGTCCTCGCCGGGGTCTGCTTCTAGGATGATGAAGCGATAGTCCTCCTCCTGGCTGGCCATCCACGACGTCACCTTGGTGCGGTAGAACGGCACCTGCAGGCGGTGGCACACCTGCGGGAAGAGCATCTTCATCGTCGTCCATGTCAACGCAAGACACGGCCCCTCGGCGTCGGCCAGCGACTGCTTCAGCACCCCGCTCAGCCTGCACTGGCAGTCCATGCTGTGAACAGCAATGGCTAGCCACCACAGTCGTGATCTCGGCGGGATGTACTGTGCCAGCTCGCATCACAGGGCAGCAACAGCAAACGTGAGCAAAGACCATGCGAGCCCAGATTCTCAAGCAGCGCTGCATCAAGGCAGGGCGCGTCGGTGCACATTGTTGTCACGCATCACGGATGTCAGGCAGACACCGGCCACACCTGCGCACTGCGCTCGCTACCCGGGGCCCGCCGCGCTGCGGTGGTGGCGTGCCGGCGGGGACGATTGCGATTGTCACGATCTCGCCCATGCGCTGCGTTACTTTCTCCGCACTGGCGCCGCCCTGTGCCATGCCGGGGCGCTTCGAAGAACCGGGGCCAGCGGGGGAGAACACACGGCGCAGCGACTTGACACTGCCTCGGGAGCGGCGTGCATGCAGCAAGCGGTCCGCCATCTGGGACAGTACAATCGCTGCTGCCTGCGGCGCTGCCCGGGAGATGACCTGCACCCACGATTTCCTGACTACGTTTCGTACAGCCTGCCTCTCAAGCCGCCAACCCTGTGTCTGACTTGCGCACTGTTGCAAGACAGGGATCCATGGGTGGGCACCCGCTCACGTCATGACCGAAATGCATGATCATTTGTTCATACATCACAGCAGGACAGCAGCTTGCGTTCTATGCGGCAACCGCAAATGGCCTGTGTATAGACATAACACCATGGGTAGGCAGAGGCGGTGTACCTCAAAGGACTCCTTGCTCAGTCGAACGATCTCCGAGTCACGGACGGCGATGGCCGATGTATCATGCTTGCGGTTTGTTACAGCCCAGATTGCACCGATGGCCTGACCACGGCCAACCTCCTCATCAACGTGCACCGTTCCCTTGCTGCCATGCCTGCTAACCAGGCGTACACGGCCAGAGATAAGGACGTACATGCTGTCTGCCGGGACTCCCTGCTGGTACACCACGTCGCCACTGCGGGTCCATACGCGGTTCAGCCCAAGGGACACAAACCTGCGGATACAGTACCCAAGGGCCTTACTTCCCGCAAACAAGATGTCAAGATACGCCGCCTGGGAGGTGTCTAAAATGTTCTGCAGCTCGCCAGCTCCAATGGCCAACACCGTGCAGGTTGTGAGAGCTTTGACAGTATCCAAGTTGCTTGTGGAGCAGAGGAATGCTGCAGCGCCCAGCAGGCTGCCTGGGCCTGCAATGGCCGACTGCTGCGTCGTGCCCACCGTGACCCGCTCCACCGTGACCTGGCCATCCACCACCAGCATCACCTGCAGGCCAGAAAATAGGCCGCTTGCCAGGGATGCGTGCACAGACAAGCACTAGAGTCCTATCCTAATTGCCACTTCAGGCGGTGTCCATGTGGAAGGTACGGCCGGCACGCAGGCCGGCACAGCTACATGGCAACGCTGCCTCAGTATGCACTCGAAACAAGGTTGTCTTGACAATCTGTGCATGCACAGCGGTGAGGCCGTAGCGTGTACTGAGCAGGCGGGTACGTCGGGGACAGCAGCCGCACCTGGCCAGCAGCCTTGCCACGCTGCAGCAGGACAGACCCTGGGACCAGAGTAATGCTGCGGCAGAGCGTATGAATTTTGAAGCTTGGCAGCACCGTCGTCACAAACGTCCGCATGTGCTTCTGCAGTGTGGCAGCTGTAGCCGGCCCAAGCCGCGCCTCGCTTGCATTGACGCAGTCCCAGCCTGCAAGGCATCGTGCCCTTCAAGCCATGTTTTCGACTCTCAACACAATCTCACACCCAGGGAGACTCTCCAGGTCTCGCCTGCAGAGCTGACAAGAGAGCTTAGATTAGGCAATATGGTCCAGAGTGCTGATTCGAGAAGGCCCACCCGCAACAGCGCAAGCTTGCACTGGTGTATGCTGCAGCTGCTGTAGTGGTCTGAGGGCGCCCTTACTGCCCTTGGCTTTGCGTACGTACACCATGCCCCCAGCGTCCGCCGCGTCTCCGCTTCGATACGGGCCCTCCCCATCGCCGCTGTCTGCACCGAGCTGCCCCTTTAGCAGGCCCGAACTGCCCCTTGAGCTGGGCATGCACGAGCACAACTGCTACATAGCATGTTTCGCAGACGCACTTGACATTGACTTGCCATCATGTCCCTGTGGCCCATCAGCTATTGAGCCGCAGATCGATCTCTGCAGGACCCGATTAAGGACCTCCAGCGTGTCTGCATCAACGCCAGGGCAGTCCAGCGCCTGAGCAGCCGGCACACCCCCCCGGCCCTCCGCAGCAGCAGAAGTCTCACCGCCGCGCAAAGCGTTAGAGCTCTGGCTACTGCCCTCTGGCTCGGACTTGTTGGGCCCGCCTGCGTGCCTGCCGGCACCCGCATCTTCGGCGCCGTGCAGGTCGGACCTCCCCATTTGCGCCATGCTTGCCACAGAGGTAGGAGCAGCTGTGCTGCGCTCCGCTGCGGTCCCACGATGCCCCTGCACTGCTGCCCTGTTTGCCCGCACCAGGGAACGCAAGTCTTGTACGGTGGTGCGTAGACAGGTCCTGGAAGGTGCGCACTTGGTCCTGGTGGGGGCCGATGTCGCCCCAGTGCGCAGGGTCCGAGTTGCCAGAAAGGGATGGCTCCCGGGCCGCAGTATCTGCACCGATGCTTGCAGTTCCTTGTAACATGCTTCTGCGGGTCGGGCTGGTTTCGGACGTGCGCTGAAGCAGCTCTGTATGCTGTGGTTGGGCTGCGATGCCGGAAGGGGGTGCAGTCAGTGGCATTGGTAGGTTCAGGTAGTCAGATAGGATAAACTTGGCAACGCGCCACAGGCGGGCCACGCCCTGCTGCAGATAGATCTGGAGAGCATTTGGGCGGCTTGCAAGGAATGCCAGAAACAGTGCCCTGGATAGCTGCACAAGGACTGCCCCGTCTTCCAGCGCCATGCAAGTGATGCTCCGGCAAGCACCTGCAGCGCTGAGGCATCTACGAAATCATGATTGGCGGGGCTGCAATAGCTTGGGCACATATGTACGCAGCCACCTTGGCTGCGAATGGAAAACCACTTCCAAATAGAAGCTGCAGCCATTAGACTGCATCACAAATACTGGACAGTACGGGTTTAGGGAGACACCGTGATTCAAGTTCAGGAACGGATGTTGATGCAGAAAGAGCAAAGCAGAGCTAGGTAGTATTGTGGTGTGACGCGTATATGCAAACATGGCGGGCAGATAGCTTGCAGGAGTACGCGCCATCAAGTATATCAAGATCACCAACACTTTCGCCTGGCTGCAGGGTATTGGTCTGGATGAGCTGGTCTCCATCCGAAAGGAACATGCCAACGCTGCCCTCCACAACGACGTAAATTCCTGGAGCGCCCCCATCACCTTCTTCAAATAATATTCGATGCGGTGGTAAGTGCACTGTCGTGGCGGCCTCTGCTACCTTTCGGGAGTCCTCAAGCTCCAAGCAAGCAAAGAACTTGGTGGACATCAGGAATTGTGGAACGTCCAGGCTGCAAGCACGGTGTACGGAAGCGGTCAAGACACTGAAAGGCAAAAGCACAGCGTGCTGTTGCGTGCAGCAACAGCTTGTAGATGAGAGGCTCATGAACAGATATGCAGGCAGTTACACCGCACTCTTTTGTGCCTTCTTTGGCTGATGATGTGCCTGAAGAAGCAGCAGCTGGTAGGCTGCCTCCTGATCCGGAGTTGATGGCATTCGATGTAGAATTGTGGCTACTATGAGCCTTATTACGATGGCTGAAGAACGTCTGGGGGTCGGGTTCAGGAGGCTCGTTGCCTTCTAGAGTAAACAGGGCTGTGCCTGACTGGTCTTCTATCCATGCTGCCACCGCCGCTGCTAGGCCCCTACGTCTCATCACGATCAGGAGGCTATTCTGAGTTTGACATGCTGAGAAAGAGCGTGGCGAAAGGCGTTCAACTCCTTAAGAACTGGCGGGCTGGCACCTTGAAAAGCTCTTCCAAGCTGAAGACAATAGACCCTGCCGAGCCTCAAGAACGTACAACAGACTTGCACATCCGACCAATAACGCAGCAGTTTTTTTTGATGACCTGCGCCTCCGGTATGACGGCAGATATACTTGCTCCGATATGATGTCCATGGCTTGCGGATGGTGATGACTCGCACAACACACTTTCAGATGGACACCTAGGACGTAGCGCAGATACTCGTGATCATCTGGCACACACCTTCAACAATCAGGCGAAATTGTATATTGCCCTGCGATCACTGCCCCAACGGGTGTGCGGTGTCATGGCACTGGGTCCCTGTCCATTTACAGCGTCCTTCCTGCTACAGCACATTGCAAACAATCACACAGGCGTGGTGCCGCTTATATTGTACGCATCAACCTAGGAAGCTTTTGAACCCCAATGCGCGATGTAAGCAGGGCACATTTCCACGTTCAAGACGCCTCGTCGCTGACGAGCGTCTCATGAGCACTCGCAGCATGGATGCTGACCTGGATGACTGTGCACTATCGCGCGACGTTGTACGAGGTAAGACAAATGGAGCAGCTTGACCCAGCGCAGTCCAGGAGAACTCGAGTATATGGGTTCAAGCATCCTGTGTCTGTTCGGCGTTTGCGTGGGAACGCTCGCATCCGTCACAAGCACCCGTACTTGTACAGGTTGATCTACACCGCCATTGTATGCCACAGTTGACACATCGCATCTTGAACTGCAGATCGATTTTCTTGATTCATGCTCCCTGCTTGTTTGACCCACGGCTTGCAGTCGCCGTCACACTGTCGCACAGCCGGACATGTCAGACAGAGTCGCTCTCGATGTCGCGCCCTCCCGCATGATCACCTCAATCCCACCCCTCAGATAGCTAGAAGGTCTGCTGTACTTGGAATTGCTGGTGTCGCCACTGGGGGCACCGTTTTGCATGGCTCGGCGGAGGCTGGACAAATTGGGGAAGGTAGGCAAGCGTGAAATGACATCATCGAACACAATCGCTATCTACTCGCGGGGGATGAAATATTTGGTTACGCGGATTCCCTTTTTGGCTGTGCATAACAGGCGTTTTGAGGCAGGGGGCTGCAGTTTTCGATTGCAACACTCCAGATTCGGGGACCAAAGGGAAACTGGTCCCCGGTACCTGCGGTATGTACTTGACGCCCATTGGCGCTAGGTCGAAACTGTGACGGTCATGTTGTTGTACAGAAGCATACCGCAAAGCAACCGCCGTAAAGCGTGTGGTCAAGCTGTTCTTGCAAGAGGATTTCAGCAAGCTTGAGGAAATCACATCCCCGGAAGCATTTCTTTACTTTCAAAGTCCTTCAGCACTCCCTTACGCGGGAAAGTATATCGGACAAGACTGTGTGAGGCAGTTCATGGGGCGTTTGAATGAGAGCTTCATCATCACTTCAACTCCAGAGGCGTACCAGTATGTGAATGAATCCGGAAGCGTCTTTGCTGCATTTGATTTCGTATTGAAGCCTGTTGCAAGTGGCAAGGAATTTCAGACATCCATGACAATGAAGATTAAGGTCAATGATGATCTGAAGCTAGAAAAAATTGCCATCATAAGCGACACCCTGGCCCAATATAATGCTTTGCACTAATACGACCCCTCGTGGGTGCTTTTAAAGTCAAAACTTCTCCTCCGCATGTGATTGAGATATGGACTCTATATGGAAACTTGCCATGGCGCATGCACGTGCTTGGCAAGAATAGTGAGAGAGACAAAAACAAAAGCAAAGCGATTGACGGCTAGATCCTTGACATTCATGATGCCTGCCTTTGGCCATGATACAACCGAGCTGCAGCATGTAGGCGGAAAACTGCTCCGAGTAAAAATCGTGGGAACAAGGGCTGATGAATGCAGCATGTCAATGTTCCATGGCTCCCAGCTTTCACCTTGGACATGTGTTGCTTGAACACAGACTGCACCATGTGTGGGCCGCGCTGCATTGATACAAGCTGGTGGCTCGCACTTAATCTCCAGACATGCTTTTAGAGCTGTTGCACAGACCGCCAGAACAGCCAATCACACAACACAAGCCACATGCATCAACCTGGCACAACCTCTTTGAGCGCAACAAAGCGGTTAGAGAAAAAGGTGCTCGGGGCGTCTTGCGGTGTGCGTCAGATGTATGAGCACCACGTCATCAATCCGCTGTGAGACATCTGCACCCAGCCTTCATGCTGCCCTCACACGGTCAGTTAGTGTATGGAGTATGGGCATCTACTTGATGTAGCGGTCCAAAAAACGTTTATGGAAATCACTACGGACTGTGTCATTAATGAATCGTTTCTGCCGTTTGGGCTCTGTGCGGGCCTGGTTCTTGAAGACCACATCATCATCCCAGCGCCGTTTAATCTGGAAGGTTGGCTCCTCTTCTATTCCCAGCTCTTTGCGCAGCATGGGATTGTTCTTGATGAGTTCAGTTTTTGCCTCTTCATCTGCTTTGGCTGCAACTTCGGCCGCTGCTTTCTTTTTCTCAGCCTCTTTCTCCGCCCTGCAAGCTACCGTGCTCATGAGGACAGTACATTGCAACGCCATGCTCAACATAAAATCCAAGTTCAGTGCAAGCAAGGAATGAAAAATACACCCTGGAACCTTTGGCTTCATTTGTGAACAAAGACAAGTCAGCCAATATGCTGTTGGAACCAACATTTAAAAGCTGGTTTATTCGTTGGCACCGCAATGATGCCCATGATTATTGGCGGAACCTCACAGTGCGTTCATGAAATGGCAACAGCGCGCCTTGCGAAGCTCCGCATCGGTTACAATGTTTGTAGCCATGAAACATGAGAATGGATGCTATGTAACATGGTTTCAAGGAGCTGCAAGCCTCTGCACGCGGCAGGCGCACCTGATTTTGGAAAGCTCTGCCTGCAAGGCTTCCATCTCATCATCGGAATCATCCCCTTCTGAATCACTGTCATCAGAAGGGTCAACATCATCTGCATCTCTTGCATTGGGATGGAGACCTTTGGAAGCTCCAGCGGTGCCTATATCCTCTAATTGTTTTCTATCATTTTCTCTTTCTTCTGCAAGGCGAAGCTGTGCAAGTTCACAACTTAGATCTGTGCATAAATGGCAAGAATGCTACGCAGGTAGACGGCACCAGCAGCAAGCGCACTTTCAAAGTCCTCAATCGCGTCCAGCTTGAAGTGATTCCTCTCTTTGGCCTCAAGCTCTGCCTTAAAGTTCCGAACGGCGAGTTCTCCGATCGTCCCTTGACCCGGCTGCCTCTCCTTCAATCGTGTTTGTGATGGAGCATCTTTGGCAGAAGCAGCTTGAGTAGGGGCATGCTCTCGAAGTCCCCCTTGCTCATCGAAGCCCATTGCAGGCGCCCATGTTGGGCGATGAGCTGTCGTCATGCTGAAATTCGATGATCGGTGTGATCTGGAACAGCGACTGTTGCACCAGCTCTATCCGTCTTGAAAGCTTTGGCAGTTAAGCTTAATTAAGGCACCCAGCTCGCATTCAAGCGACAAAACCTTTGCTTCTAAAGTATTGACCGAACCAAGTACCGTCTGGGCGTGGCTGGCGGAGTAGATGGCGAGCTCTGAGGTGGTTCGAAGACGCACGCAAGTGCACTCGCAGACATGTTCAAGCTCGCTTATCCAATATGTAATTCTTCCAGCAGTGGTTGATAGCGCATAACTCACGATCACCTCCGTATGGGCCTGCAAGCTTCCTGTCGCCACCATCTTGGACATGCATACAGCAGTAGAGCCCTTGCTCACGTCTTTCCTTCCATGTCAACCGAAAGCCTTCACGACTGTTGAAACCTAGACGTTGTCAGTAGTCATGTGCTGAAATAAACTGATCGCTCCGGTTTGTCATTCTGCATGTTCCTTCCGACATGGTAAGTGGATGTGCAAGGTTGAGTTGAGCCACCGCATCATAGGACTGGTGCATCATGGGGATGAGCCCTGTGTACCTTTCGCTGCGCCTGTTGGCGTGGATCGGTGCTGCCACTGTTCAAGGAATTCGCATCGGGGCGTTTGCCTCGAGTCAATCATCAGTGCCGAGCATCACGTACATGATCGCCGGCAACACGTGCTTGTTTGCGATCCGAGACATTTTACTTCTCATGTATAACACAGAGATTTTCGATAAAAGCACACCGTCGGTGCCTCTAGATCTTGTTTTGAGCTTCTTCAATGGTCTGGTGGATGCATGCTTCATGGTGCGATGACACCTACGCACAATGTTCTGCACAAGTGCCACGCTCGAGCAAGCAGAGTATTTTTTCGAAAGCTTGTAGCATGCTTCAAAACTTCATGTGCAGGCCATATTGCTCTTTATATCAAGTGGCTACTGGTGAGCCCCTCCAGCTTGAGTAAGGTCACTGTGCACACATATCCCGCTGTTGGTGCCGTTGGCTGTAAAGAAGGTGGTGTGTGCCCATTTCACGGATTAATTGGTCTGTTCTGCAGCATCACCACCCACATTCTTCGCGAGCTTCCAAGCTACACATACATTCTTCCAGCGGTGTACTGTGTGGCTTCAGTGGTGCGTCTCAAACTTGGCTGCAATATGGGCTGTCAAAGTCCCACTGCACAGCGTAAAGACATTACTTGTGCATGCCAGGTCGCACTCTGGTGACAATGTAGCCACGTGTGTGCATGGACGCACTGGACAACCGCCAATGCACGGTATACGGCGATGTAATCATACATACATATGCCACGATCAAGCGCTGTTCTTTGTTGGCTAATCATGGTGTGCCTGCCGCAGACGTTCGCATGGCTGCCTGTGTTGGTGAACTCGACCCTCCAGGGGTGGGAGTTGCAGCTTGCCATTTCAGCTGGCTTCGTCCAAGCTATCATATCAGTAATGGCCTGGATGGCGGTAATAGAAAACAGTGAAAGCATTGCAAAGCAACTGGAAGAAATTTCACCCAGGACCGAGCAGGAGGAAGGTGGGTCGCAGCCAATTGTTCAGGCCGTTACCATGTGAGAAATGCATGTTTGCATGGAAAACCTGATCTGCTTCTATGCAGTCCAAACTTGGGTAACAAACACCTAACTGTGCTGTGGTGCTTCAAATTCAGCCCTGATCTGGTGCTAGTGTGCTACAGCGGACGCAGCAACCACATTTTCAATCTCAGCCCTAGAAGATGGCCCAGATGGTTTCCAGGCGGTGACAGAGCATGTTACCACCATTGCAGAGGAGGTGGAGCGCTCGCAGCAAGCAACGCTGATGCGGCGGTTCAAGATCGCAGTCACTGTGTACATGATAGCGTTTGTTGCCGCATTCTTTGTGCCAGCATATGGCAAAGATAAGGACGAGTCGCAGGTCATTCTTGCCCTGTGGAATGCTCTGCTGCTGATTTTTTTACTCTCCCTGGCATGGGTTTTCCGCACGAAGGGTGACGCAAATCCATATATGTTTGTGGGCGAAGACGAAGCTCAGAACGTACATCTGGACACCCGAGTGCGGCACCTGCGTATCCCATTCCCTGCTGCTGTGCTCCAATGTACACCCTCCTGCCACAGCCTGAAGTGTTGAAATCGCTCTGCGTATGAGCACTGCCTGATGCAGCAAGAGCCACTGCTGCTTGCAGTAGCTATGCAATGGACATGTCAAACCGCTTCCAATATCCCCGTCTTGAAACGCCTTCCGAGCTTGTGTTCGACTACCGTTGCCTTGATCTACGTTGCTTCAGAGACCCCAGAATCGTTGTTGTGCATTCAGCCATACTTGGCTTGGCTTGATGTTTGAGATATGGCATCAGGGTGTTGTCATAGGTTGGATTTGCAACAGCTAATATGTGTCAAAGAGTTGTGACAGCGCTGACTACAAGGTTCACATGTATTGCAGATTGAACTTCAAGGCATGCCGGTGATTCCTGAAGAGGATGGACTGGGCAGTCCAGGCGAGAGCATCGTGAAGGATGCTGGAGTAGATGACGGTACCAGCTCCCCGGCTGTGGTACCTGTGCTGTCCAGTGCCCAGCCTCAGACTCCAGTCGGCGTTAGTGGCGATGGCCAAGCCAACGGCAGAGCTGCAAAAGATCAACGCAACAGCCAAGACGGCAAGTCCGACTTGGAACAAGATACAAATGTTGATTGACATTCACTCGCGTAGTTGAGCAACACCAGTTTGTCCACTGGTTGATGAGCTCCTGTAACCAGCATACGTGTGCAAGGCGCAGTATATACTATGTCCCACAGTCATTACGGAACAATGAGACACGCTGGAGTTGTGTAAATCGGCAGGGGCGGCTGTGTACCGATGCGTGGCACTTTCCCTCCATGGTGTGCATTCGATGCTGTGCTGAAACGTCACCATATTTGCCTGCCCCTTCACACAGACTCAGCTTTTACGCGTGCACCAAATAGACAGGGGTTTGCTCTGTCTATTCAGTCACCAGCTGAGCTCAGCGCACATGCTTGGAGTGGCAGTGTTGCATGTCTTGTAACCATGTACAAAATCTTTATTCTAATCATGCTAAAATCATTCGACAATCATAATCTACAAATCCAGCCAGTCTTCAAGGCCGGCCTTTCTTGCACGGGTTGACACGCGAGCACTTGGCATTGGTGGTGTTGCGCACGCATTTTTCATTGCAGGTTGAGTCATCTCTGGAGGTTTTGGCTGTGTAGCTGCATGCGAAGGTGGTGTTGCTCCTGCACTGGCTGCTGTGCTTTGCAACGCTGCCCGATGTGAGTTGACAGGAGTCGCATTTCGTGAACGTGAGGCGAGGAGCAGGTCAAGATCGTCCTCCATATCCCCCTCGGGCTGTGCTACCACTCCTTCACAGTGTGCCTGCAGTGCTGGGGACGATACTGGCTGCATGTTTTCACTTTGTCTCGATTGCAACAGCGTAGCGCTGCTTTGCTGCACTGGTGATGGCATAGCCCTTGGAGCGACATGGAGGCATGTTGAGCCCGAGGTCTTCGGACTATAACGCGTCTGAGAGCCTTTCTGATTTTGTAATCGCTGACCAGCCGCCGTGTATGATGGCGCTCGCTCCTGGTCTGCGTGTGTAATTGAGGATGCCAGCACCCCCGCCTTTGCTATTTCACCCGTCACAGATGGATGTAAACCCGACAGGAAGCACTCTGGGAATGATTTGAGCTGTTTGTCCAGCATGTTGAAGTCAATCTTAGCCTGGGCACGATTCCACTTGAACACAGGCTCCAGCCCTTCCGGGGGTCTAATGTAACATCCGGGGGGGGAGAGGGTCGCACCACATCAATTTTAATCGAACTTGGATCCATTCGCTGTGTTTGAAGTAGTGATTCCATCATTGCCGAATGGCGATGATGACTGGACGCACTTTGTGTTGCCCATGCTGATTCCAGCATAGCCTGGAAATTTACGCGATCAGAGGTATAGATTTCAGCTTCACCGAAGCATGCGAGTGTAGATTGACTTGTTTGCACAGCTGTTTTCTGCTTCGCGTCCGCATGCCCTCTGGCGGGTGCCCCTTTCTCATGCGAGCGTTTGCAAGACTGTGATAAGCGAAACTTTGCCCTGCTGATGTTTTTGCTGGATACATCCATAGTAGCGCCAGTGGAGCAAGTTCGGTAATTACTGCGACGGATTCTGCTTCACAGCTGATTCAGTGCTCACTAACCATTCATGACCACTAATTTGTATGTTGCCTTGAAGTATTTGGGAGGTTCTAATCACTTCTCACTGGAAAGCGAAGCGGATGATTGCGAATCAATCGAACTAGCGGAGGAATCGCACAAGGCTACCAACGCGTGCAGGAAGTACGCTATGCGTTTCCGAGCAGGCCAGGAAATGCAGCCACGCATGTTCGAGGACAGAAGATTAAGTATGACACTCACAATTGTTGGTACCTGAATCCGTTTGCACGTTTATGACGGGGTGTATGCGGCATGTGAATGTTTCCATCAATCGCCATCCTGTCACAAAAGATCAGCTTGCCACATGCCACCATCAGCGAACAACCACAGATCCATTGATAACGATTACTTTAGTTACGAATGTGATCAACATATCATCAGCTACGAGGATAAACCTTCACCCGCAAAAAACGTTAGCCAGCTGGGTGAACACCAAAAACCTGCACATGTACAGGACGCAATACGCGTGTCAAGCTATTACGACTGCGTGCACTGTTTCCAGTACATGGGCGTATGTATCCTTGCGACCCTGCAGCGACACATTCATGGAGCAGGATTGATGCTGTAATCGCAGTTGCCCTCTAGTGAGCTGAACAGCGATCCGAAGTCCGATGTGGAAACGGGCACGGACACGCCCTCATCGTTGATGCAATCTACCGAACGATTCTTTGCAGCTTCTAGGCGCAAGCTCTGCACACAGAGCTCAGCAACATCCGCCCTTGAGATGCTGCGGACTTTCCTCTCTAGAAGCTTGTCATCCACATCCAGAACCAGGCCTGCCTGATTCCCTGGGCTGTCTTTCAGACCTGCTCAAGCGCTCAAACAGGTCAGTCCAATCAACTTTGGTTCCCGTTCCAACATGCGCACACGGTTCGCGTGTCTGAATTCACGAAGTACACAATGACGCCAGAATGCACTCACATCACACTTGACTGCACATGTACCATATTAGGAGCTGAAAAGGACGAAGTTTGTGCGAAGCCTGTATATTGCTTGATATGAGACGCATTACAAGGTGCATGAGCAGTACAAATACAGTCAATGCGGCGCACCTCCTGGGTGAATGATAGTGTAAGTCAGGCCACTGGAAATGAGGTACTGTTCAGCCTTACGCTTCCACAAGAGGATATTACCATCACCAATCTTGTTGAGGGTGTTATCTGGCTGAGTGCCACCCATGGACGAAATGACGACCGCATGGCCCACGCCTGCCGCCTTGGCTGCGTCGAACTGGCGCCTCTGGCCTTCCCAGTCGACCTACACCCACGAAGCAACACGAATTGATATCATCCATTCCTTGTCGAGTTACCTAGGATCACCTGATCTTCCCGCAGTATGCCCTTGCTTCCTAGTTTGGCTGAACACCATGATACATGTGTAGATGAAATAGACATGGAAGAGAAGCGGAAGAAAAAATCCTGCTGAAGAGACATTGGAGGCTCGGGAGAGGAGTATAATTGAGTGTGGCAGGTACCAAACAATTTAATCCTGGCGAATTTGGTGTCTAAGCATGGTCAAGAGTGGGCCAGTGCGGTAGGGACACTGTGCAGTACAACAGCGGCAGGGTTGCAGCAGTATACCATCTCGGGCATAGCAGGGTACGTGAACGTCGGCATGACTTTCTCCTTCTTCACAAATCTCGCCCAGAAAAATCCGGGAAAGCTGCTCCAGACTGGCTTTGGAGTTGCGGATGTAGCCACAATCAAGGCTGCACAGCCCTCTACGGCCTTGGATAGGTCTGCCTTGGTCACATCCGCCACCACAACCTCTGCTTCTGACAGTTCTAGCTGTTTCATTATCTTCTGCTTGCCCTACACACTCTGAAGGCCGTCAGTTGCAGGTGCTGACTCAATGCATATGCATCATCAGATCCAACAAAACACATTTTAGGGCCTGGTGAAGGTGGGCAGCAAATTAAACATCTTCGGGGGGTGTTGATGGCTATGAGCATGCCGTGCGCGGTTTTTTTTTGGTTATTTACTTCATAAAGGGTTTTATGCATGTTGCACCACCAATGGACTTGACCAGAGAAATAGCGTCACCTCCTCTGAGCGAGTCAAAGCTCGCAGAGCGAAATCCTTACTAGCTTTGATCTTTGTGGCGACGATTTTGCCGGTTTTCCCGTTTGCACCCGTGACAAGAACTACCGGCTTGTTGGTGGCCTTCGCCATTGCGCTCCTCGCCGGAGCTGCGGACTGAGGGCCGCTGGAGCGCCAGAGAAAACCATGCAGACCGGATAGGGTAGCAGTGAACATCGCCTTTTTTCGTTTCGGCACTGGGTCTCTATGTTTTCGTGTACGTGAGTGTCACGGCCATGTGAATGTGAGAGGAACGGAAGACTCGGCAAACACCCTGTTGACCTCGGCGCTTTCCAATACAAACTACACTAAAATTTCAACCGACTTACATAACCTCGCGCGGATTCTGGTGTCACCACGGCGATTACGTGTCGTACAGGCTAATCAGAGGCATCGCGGACAGTGCGTACAGGTGCATACGCGGTCCGCCTGCTCCTCTGCCTGATCGAGATATTCCAATATTGAGCCGGGACGCCCGTGCTCGAATTGATGATGAGTCATCACGATCAAATTGACGACACTGCATACATGACATAGCCACTAGTAGCATGTAATACATTAACTGGGGCACACATGCATTGTTTCCATCTGGAGGAGGTGGGCTGATCTGCAGGTGTTGTGGGTCCCTCCTGGCCCACAGCTCAGAGCTAGCAAGACAGACACGAGCCATCTCGAACAGAGTGATGCTCATCCGAGGAGCAGCATCGTTGCCACCTCACTGCAGAGGCGCCTGCCGCCAAGCCACAACATGACAGGCGCCTCACAACACAGACCCTTTCAACTTACATGTTTGGACTGTTCTGCGGCGGCCTTACACCCAGACATCCAGGGGCTTTGTGCACAGGTTCCAGGTCTCTACGCACGAAGTGTTGCGGGGTTTCAGCCGTGCTCGACACCGTTTGCTACACAGCCCAATCCTTGCCTGGCTGGGGCCCTGATTGATGGTGCGAGACGGACTCGTGTGACATTGGCATTTCAGATCAGCTCACATGCACCTGCTCAAGACCCAAGCCTGTGCTTGATCAGTGCTGCCGGCATGTGGTGGTCAGTGTGCACCTGCCACAGCACAGCTGCTGCAAATCCACTGCGACCGATCATCAGCCACTGGCCCTTGCAGACCACGCGGCGGGGGGAGCTGCAGCATGACGTTCGCACCAGCAGCGGCTGTCACCGGTCGATGTGCAGCGCGCGCAGCGCTTCCTCCACGCGGTTGAACGCCTCGTCCAGCGTTTCCATCGACGCAGCGTATGAGAATCGGATGCACTGAGGCACGCCAAAGGCGTCCCCGGGCACGAGCGCAACCTGCGCGACCTCGAGTAGGTACCGCGCCAGCGTGTCCACGTCCACTATGTCACCAAAGCCCTCAGCATACACGCCGGTCCCAAAGTAGGCAGACATGTCGGGGAGTACGTAGAACGCTCCACGAGGCTGCACCACCGTCAGGCCCTCGATCGCCTGAAGCCGCTGCATCACAAAGTCCCGGCGCTGCTCAAACACCTCCAACATCTGCTGCACGGCCTCCCCTCCCCTGGGCCCAAGTGCCAGCGCAGCCTCCGCTGCCGCCTGCACGCAACACCTCTTGAATTTCTCTGCGCATGTAAGCCAAATCATGACCCAGATCCAAGCCCAGGTTGAGCACAGCAGTCCGTGGGTGGAGGGGGAACCCACCTGCGACACGCTGCAGGCGCCAGACGTACTCTGGCTCTGAATGATGGCAGCGGCCCGTGCAAAGTGTGCTGGGGCTGCGAGGTAGCCTATGCGCCAGCCCGTCATCGCGAATGCCTTGGACACGCCGTTGACGGTGAACGTGCGTTCCCACATGTACGGCAGCGCCGCAAAGCTGACGTGCTCGTTGGGCGCATACATGATCAGCTCATATATTTCATCTGAGGCAACCAGGCACCGCGGGTGGCCGCGGATGACATCCGCAATGGCCTCCAGTTCCTGCCGACTGAACACGGTGCCGGCGGGGTTGGAGGGCGTGCAGAGGATGAGCATGCGCGTGCGGGGCGTCAGTGCGGCCGCCAGCTGCTGTGCAGAGATGCAGAAATTGTGTTCCGGGGTGGTCTCGATGATGACAGGCGTGCCGCCTGCCATGCGCACCATCTCTGGGTAGCTGACCCAGTATGGCGCAGGCACGATGACCTCATCACCAGGAGAAACGGTCGCAAGCACGGCCTGCCAGATGGCCTGCTTGGCGCCATTGGTGACCACGATTTCATTTTGAGCATATGTGAGGCCGTTGTCAGTGAGGAGTTTGTGGCAGATGGCGGCCCGCAACGAGCTGGTGCCGGTGTTGGGTGTGTACTTGGTTTGTCCCGCGTCTATTGCAGCCTTTGCTGCGTCACATACCGGTGCCGGCGTTGGGAAATCTGGCTGCCCAACGGACAAGCTGATCACCTATACCAGCGCCTGCTGAGGACCTGGTCAGACCGACCACATGTCAAAGCGGGCGCGGAATATGCATGAGATAACATACATCAGGCAGTCAAGCAAGGTGCATTCGTACATCGATTCCATCCTCCCTCATGGAGCTTGCGAGGTCGGTAAGGGCCATTGTCTTCGACGGCTTCACAGACGCCACTAAAGGATTAAGGTCCGTATCCACAGCGAAAATGCGGAAGGATCCTACATGGAAATGAAGTAGCTGCAAATTTCTTCACTCATCGCGTCTAGGCACTATGATGCCCATGATTGTGGACAAGACGCTTGCTGCACACTCACTGCTAGGCCAGAGGCATCATGTCCAAATTGTTGAAATCCGCCGGCAATCAAAATTTGGGCTAAGTTGATAACGTACGCTGATGAAAGACTCGCGGCGAGTACGCGCGACCCCCCAGTGCTGGCATCTGCGTTGCCAAAACGGTGTTCATGTCTTGAAACAACCACGGAAATCACGATCGCAATCAGCAACAAGATAGAGCCATTTCAGATGTATGAGCCACGTTTCATAGATGGTTCCGCAGGGGGACCAAGACGCTGATGCCGCTTGGCATTCAGTCACAAGACTGTAGCTGCGCAGGACATTAACACGGGCATGTGCTGACCGAGTGTGAAACTACGGCTACCCAATTTTGAGACTCCGAAAGCTGTGGCATCATGTTCTATGTGTCTGTGCCGTGACGGACACCACTTGCGCTTGTTGCTCTCCTCACGCAGGTTGCGCTGATGCCGCATGGCAATCTTTGCCGCACGGCATGCACACCGCGTGGTCTATCCGACGTAGGCATGGCAACTTTACACACCTTTGCCACATATAATCACGATATCGCCAGGCTATTCAAATTTCATGAAGTCACTCTGAACGTAATTTTCTGGCCCAGATTGCCGGTACAAATTTCGCGCACCCCCATTTACGACACATGTCAACCTTCCCGCTTCGGTGAGACATGCCTGTAGACGAGGCGGGGCTGCACCAGCCTACGCTGGCTCTTCCACCCGGTCTACTTGGTACTGAAGAATTGTGGACTATCAGGTTCACTGGCGAGGTCTTTCGCGATTATGAGTGTGATTTCCATGTGCATTTGGGATACGGTGGATCGGCAAGGCGGATGAGACCCGAGTAGTTGGGGCACCTGAAAAATATTGTATTTTCGGCGCGTGCCTTTTAGAGCTCATTGTTTCGCGCCCAGATTGTACCAAGTCACGATTGCTGGAATCCCGCAGGGAATACCTGAGCAAGTTGGCGCGGTATCGACAGCGCGTCTGGACGTGCTCTCGGACCGGTGCATCCAACATGACATATGAAGAAGCACTATCCAGTGAAGCTAATCTGAAGGTTGCAAAGGTGCGATATTTACGCCCGCGGATCGATTCGGCGAACCCGAGTCACCGGTCGCGACTCAGTGCAAATCCCGAGTGGGCGTTCGCAAGACGAGCGGAGCCTTGAGCCCGATCCGGCACCTAATGGCTGTTCAGATGTGACGTAGCACACAATGGCATATATGCGTACGCGCACACGAAAAAGCGTATTCTTCCGGCGCCTGATCTTGCAAGGCAAATCGCCTGGATACGCGCCGAGTGGTCGGTGAATAAACCTGAAATTGTCCACGCGATTACACGATTCCGGCATGCAGAGCGCACTAAACGAACCAGAAGTAGCCTTTGCGCTGCCCGATGCGTACGTTAAGCCCAGCTTGGAGCTGATCCACGGGGCAACGACCAGGCTGGACGAACTGTGCAACACGATTCTAAATTTTTTGAGGTGCAACTGCGTACAAGATGAACCTGTTCAGCTACCTAGCAGAGGAGGTGGAAAGAAAGACGCGTTCGTGAAGCACCCAGTCCAAGGTCAGCTCCGATGACCTCCGGCGAGTTCAAATTCATCTATTCGTCTCCTGTCGCAGTCGAGCCGGAGCAGGTAGCACTCTGCCTGCAAGCCCGCCGACCACGATTTAACTCGACCCCCCATTGCAGGCCAGGAATTAAATGCAGTCAATAAACAGTATGTCTTGGAGGTGGAGGGAAGTCAACGCACAGTTGCGATGTCTGACATGCTTCGGGCCTGCACACATCTTACTAAGTCATCAGTAAAATCTTGGCTCAACTCTGTCTCTCGACAGCAATCGCTGGGAATCAAGGGTATGACGTGCGTATGGCTGGTGCGGGCCGAACTCCTGGCAGAGCATGACATCCCGGACAAGCTGCCACCGCACATTGACCAGCAGCTCAAGAAAACAGCGAAACGCCGGGAGCAACGGCAGCGGGCCAAGCAGCGGGCAAAGCAGGCTGCGTTACAGGATAATGTCATGGTCAGCCCACATATAACAGGGCCTCCAGCCCATGCCACAGACCCACCCAACTCGGGCCAGCGCCTGCAGCAGCAACTGGCTCTCGTTCAGGCGCAAGCAATGCTTCTGAACTCTGGTGCGTGCCCACATCGACCCATTCTTACACCTGACCATCTCGAGATGTTAGCAAGCCTCCCAGGTATTGCAGCCGAGGCACAATTGCCATCCTTACATGCACCCGTGTCCACAGGCACATCCAAGGCCGGATTGGAGCTCGCCACAGCCAGCAGCCCCTCAGCAGTTGCCGCGACTCTGCATCCAGCGCAGCTGCTCCAGCGCCTCGCACCGCCCACTGGGTCCACCGGCACAGCACAGCTGGCCACAGCAGCGCCAGCCCCGGGGCCTAACTCAAGCGAAGCAAGCGCGGCAGCCACATCCACGACCCAGGCAGCGACAACGCCAGCGGCGGTGCCTCCCGATGAAGCCCTGGAGGAGTCAGAGGCCCGGCTGGAAGACGGCTCGCTGAAGCAGGCCCTCTTTGCAGTGCTCAGAGCAGCAGGGCCGACAGGCCTGGCCGTCGCGCAGATCATGGACGGCCTCAAGGCGCAGGGTTTCGACTGGGGCTCCAACACACGCGCTGGCAAGTCCTCCATATCGTCTACCTGCGGCCACGACAGCATATTCCTGCGGCTCGGACCTGGTCGGTTCACTCTCCGCGCTCTGCCGGGAGCGCTGGAGCACGTGGACGCCTCCGCGAGCTGCTCCCGACAGGAGCTTGACGTGCGCCCCGCCGCTAGCTCTGCCTGCCTTGTGCCTGCTGCACCGTTTACCTGCGCTGGCCGCTCAGCCTGCCGCTGCACAGTCCAGCACCGTCAACCTGCAGGCCATGGCCCTCCCTGTCCTGTCTCTGATAAGCAGTAGCCTGCGCCTGCTGCGAGGGCAGGCCTGTAGCCATGTGGCGGCATGTACGAGGGCATGTGGGTACAGGCGGTCAAGATGGTGTGCACACTGGAGGCGCGGCACGCCGCAGCGCAGGCGCGCATGACGGCAAGCGGCCTCAGTAAACAGCAGTTCATGAGAAACACATTCAAGTGCGGCAAGTGCTTGCGCATGTACCACGCGGGGGGGTCACCGCTGGCGCTTTGCGACTTCTGCCCCAAGGCGTTCCACGTGGAGTGCCTCGGGTCGACGTTTGCTGAGCTGCCCGCCGGCGAGTGGGGCTGCCCAAAGTGCTATGAACGGCAGGAGGCCAACAAGCAGAAGCTGCATGACCTGCAAACAAAGAAAAAGGAGGCCCTGGAACGTGTGGTCACGGTGCGGCTTCGCTGCCACTGGCGGCCACAGGCGCCCCTGGAAAGAGCACGTTGCGTTGACTTCCCTGGTGCAACGAGCGCGATTCCACGGTACTAGACCTCTGTTGTTGATCCTTGGTGGGGCAATCGGGGGCTGTGTGCAAGCTGTGGTGTTCTGGCCATGCGAGGTTGCCTATCATGTCCTGTGGTGGTATTCATCATGTCCCTTTCATGCGAACCGCTGATCCTCTGCACTTGTCCAGAACCCGCGGCTGGCGTTGGCGGTCGCATGTGGTGGTGCTTGTTCTGCTACCGCTGTGCCTGCGATGGTGGCATACAAGGGGCGTCGACGCGTTTCGCGTCAAGTGTGACACTGGCAGCGAGGATGCGTGCAAGGTGCGCCGAGCAGGGCGGGGAGGCGCAGATGGAACCAGGTGCGGCGCTGGGGGCCGGATGACAGGTGTGGCGTGTGCAGGCAGAGAGGAAGCGAGAGAAGAAGCAGGCGAGGAAGCTGCAGGGCAAGGAAGAGAAGGAGCGGCGGCGGTCTGAGGGCCGGCACACGCGCGACGCGGCCAAGCGCGGCGCCGCGGCGGTCGTTGCGGACGCAGTTGTGGATGACACCGTGGAAGACATTGAGGCGCTGGAGGAGGAGCGCGGCACCCTGGATATGCTGCTGGTGCGGCCCATGCGCTTGTCTGTGTGTTGGCGAGGTAGGTCGAGGTGACTGTGACCTGCCGGTGGGAGTGCGGCTGCCAAGGGCTCCAGCCAGTAGCGATTTGATCTGCAGTATGCGAGCGTGGGCTTGTGTATGCCGGAGCATGCAGGACCGGGGAGGGAGTGCGGCTGTGTTGGATTCTGTGCTGGATGCTGTGATGCACGCGTCTCTGCACATCTCCGCGCATGTCCTTATCAGAAAGTACGCCTTAGTTAGCCGCTTATGAACGTGTAGGGACGAGCAGCTGCTTGTTTTGTCCAGTGGAAGATTGGATGCTGCTGGACGCCATAGCGCAGGTCACCTGTGGGGCGTACAGGCCCATGATACACATGCGTGTTGCGGCCTGGAAGATGACGCAATCGGGGTGCTGAGGCTGGTTGTGGTGCAGGCGATGTGTGGTGGCGGGGGCGAAGCGGCGGCTGGCACGCAGACCCCCGGGCTGCTGGCAGGTCACCCCGCACACTTCACACCATTTGCAAGCAGTGACTCAGTAGATCTTGACAAGGTAAGCCCTTGCTGTCAGTGTCCTGCATCTGGTTGGGGTGCGCTGGGGCTCCCCCGCTGGTGGACCTGTAACCACGTCGGCAGTGCAGCCAAGTCTAAGAACCGCAGTCTACTCTCCAGCATGAGGCTGTACAAGCGCCGACGCACTGCAGACGCCAGAGGGCTCGGAAAGAGCGTGTGCTCGTGTGTGGTCTGTTGCTGGCGCGCCGCTGTGAGACAATCTGGCTGCGCCTGCATGTACCTGCATGCACGCACTGCACTGTGGTAGGAGGTACCAGCAGGGCAACGCAGGCAGTGTCGGCAGTAAGCAGTGGGCGGTGCGGTGCAGCTGACGCTGGACGAACAGATCGAGCGGCAGCGGCAACGGGTGGAGGGCCCTCCTGAGCCACTGTGGGTGGCCTCGCACGCTCGCGACGCGGCGCTGCTCCGTGAGAGCCTCAGCGTCGTCGAATTCGGCACTGTGATGCAGCCGGTGCGCCTTGTCCATGCAGCATGCATGACAGCACCTGTGCCCAGACTGCTCACCAGCACCCTTGATGTATGCATCAGGTCAGGTCCAGCACCTGCTGCATACGTGTTTTGGCATGTTCACTGAAGAGGCTGCATGGAACGGTAGGCCGTCGGTGCGAGAGTGGAGTATGGCTGCAGGCGCTGCGCAGCCAACCTGTGCCGGTAAAGTCTCTGTACCACGCGTGCAGCCACCCAGCAAGCAGCAGAATTCTGCCGGCGGTCTACATAACACTTCTCCGCAGCTGCCTCCTGGAGCTTGTTCAGCTGGAGACTCCTTGTGCGTCCCACCCTCCCCCGTGGCCCGAGCCATGTGCAAAGCAGTCACCTTTCTTGCATGTGTGCATCCGTATCACGTGTTCTGATCTACTCTGAGGGGGCCAGCAGTCTTGAGGGCTCCGCATGATGTAGCACTCCTGGCATAGGCACTAAGCACGGGCATTGTCTACGGGTTAGCGCACAGGTAGCAGGGAGCGTGCAGTGTGCCTTGTGTTTCCCAGGGCATGTGCGTTGTAGTGAAGAGGAGCCGCGCAAAGCGCTGGGGTAGGCTGCTGGATTTGCAGACGTGGCCAGAGGTGTTGCGGCGGTACTGCCTGGCGACGCGGGCCGGGCTGCCGATGTCAGAGGAACAGCTGCACAGTCTGGAAATCACGGAGATGACGGCGGACGAGGTGGCGGTGCACGCGGCGCTGCGGCTCGGCCGCACCGGCTGGTGGACGCTGCCACCGCCACTGCACACGCGCCTGCTGAGCACGCTGTGCGATGACGTTGCGCAGGGCGCGCGATTACGCAGCGAGATCGCGGCCCGCTGCGAGGAGGCCTCGCAGCTGCACGTGCGCCCCCACCACCCCCTCTCTGGCTCCGTGCAATCTGGTGGCTGAAACCCTGTGCCAGGTGGAGCCGGACGACTGTGAGTGCAGGCCTGCAAATGGATCGGGCGCTTGGGAGTGTCCAGGGGCGGGGAATGCGTCACGGCTTGCAGTGGGATGAGCACGGGATTATCCATGCATGCATTGCTGCGACATGTTTTGAACCCCACACTGGCCGGCGGTGCTGCAGACAGAACGGTACCATGCTATGGCAGAGGAGCGGAAGCGGGACAAGGAGCACGCTAAGACGCGGCGAGACAAGATGCAGACCCTGAAGGACATCGAAGCACGTGCGGAAGCGGACAACCTCCCCACAGATGTCAAGCCCAGTGCTGCGCAGCTGGCCGACGCAAAGACACTCCGCAATGAGGCAAGGCCCCCCTCCCACGCGAGCAGCACTTCTGCAGTCGCTCGCCCCTCATGGCGGTTTCAAGCACTCAGGCATTGCAAGCTGGTCCATCTCACGTGCTCGTACATGCATCGCTACCGCTTGAAATTATTTACTACCTTCTGTTGTTGGCACTGGCTCAGCTGCTGTGTGCGTCGCTTGGCAGCACAGCAATCCAGCCGTGGTTGTGCAACGGACGCACTGGTAGCACCGCCATGGGTTCCCATGTGTCACAGTGGCGCACAAAAGTGCCGCAATGCGTGCAGCTGAGAGGGGGGAAAACGGGGGGTGACAGGAGGGATGCAGAGCAGCGGGCACAGCAGCGGGAGGCAGACTTCGAGCGGCGGCTGGACGGCAAGGCAGTGCGGACAGAGGCCCTTGGGCTCGACCGTCACCACCGCAGCTACTGGTGCCTGCAGGCATGCCGCGCCGCCCTCTGGGTCCAGACGCCCGACGGCGAGCGGCTCGGCGTGCTGACCACCCCCGCAGAGCTGCGGCGACTCGGCGACTCCCTGCTGGAGACAGGCACCCGGGAGCGCGCGCTGTCACAGGTGCGCCCTCCCTGAGGCCCTGGCTCTCAACTAGAGGCATGCGGAAGCCAGGGCGCAGTCAACCACCGCGGCTCATACATCTGCTGCTTTCAGTGGTGTGCATGATCAAGTAATGTATGAAGTGTGGTTCACGGTTTGCGCACATCTCATGGTCGCCATGGGTGGCCGGGTGGCCGGGTGCTCGTCCCACCTGCGTCGCACCATCACCTCTGTACACGAGAATAC
Source organism: Ulva armoricana (assembly GCA_032360965.1). Taxonomy (NCBI): domain Eukaryota; kingdom Viridiplantae; phylum Chlorophyta; class Ulvophyceae; order Ulvales; family Ulvaceae; genus Ulva; species Ulva armoricana. Next base: position 4,847,055 of record JAUMHO010000006.1, read on the forward strand.
TTGGGTGCCAGTGTGGTGCACACTGCTTCACAGCATTCTGATGAGTTGTCATTTGCCAGAGGAGGCCGAATGCTTGGGGCTGACTGCAGTGGCAGTCTGGCCACGCTGTGGCTGGCTGATGGTGACTCGGGGGTGGAACGCAGGCGTTGCTGGCCAAGTTCAAGTCGCTGGAGGCAAGCATGAGCGGCGGTGTGCCGCCGGAGGAGCGCATTGACATTGAGTTTGTGTACGGAGACGGGAACCATGCGGCCGGCGTGGTGGAAGTTGACGCGGACGGTGATGTTGAGATGGCGGATGCCGGTGCTGCCGCCCCGGGGGATGCGACTGCGGCAGTGGCGCAATCGCGGGAACTTATAGATGCCGCCATCAGCCACCTGTGCACGCTGCTGGACGTGTGCATGGAGTGCAATCTGGACTCGGAGCGGTGCCACGCTCTCAAGGCGCACCTGCCGCCACCAGGAGCGTCTATTCAGGCCCTCGTGGAGGTCCGCTGCCCAGGCGCAGCGACAGTGCGCATGCAACTGCACATTCAGTCCGCTCCCATCAGAAAAACACTGTCTGTGGGCGGCAGGCACAGCATGCCTCTGCGACTGGACCGTGCACGTGCCGCGCGATCAGAATTGCGGCCTGACCAGGCAAGGGTATCTCACTGCAAGCATCAATCAAGGACGTCTGAGTTATGCGTGGCGTAAATGCAAATGCAGTTTCAGTGTCAAACAAAGTCGGCCTCCACATGGATGCTGCCTTCTTCAATTGCGATGGGTGCGTGCAGGCGGCAAGGGAGGTGGAGGCGACGGTGTGCCGCTTATCGGAGGGGCTGCCAAAGGAGGCGGACGATGCCAACATGGTTGAGCCGGTGCAAGAGGTAGAGGTGTTTCGCGCCGAGTTTGTGCTGCCGGCGCCGCCAAAGGGCGAGGACGCAGAGGCTGCTGCGGAGGGCGGCACTCCCGGCACGCCCTTCGACTGCAGCGAGGGTGACACAGGGCTGGCTAACGGCGCAGCACGCGCAAGCCAGCAGGTGGTGTCGGCGCTGGAGGAGCTGGACGACTCAGATGCGGAGCCGGAGAGCAAGAGCGGCTCAACGTATGACGAGGCCGGCAACCGCTACCCTAACAAGCCACTGCGCATCTGGCGTACTCGGCGTGACCGTACCATTTGGTCAAAGGAGCTGCGGCGCGCTGAGCTGGCAGAGAACCTTCCAGGGCTTGTCCTTTGCTGCGCAGCGCTGCTTGACCGTTCACGGCCTATGCAGGTGCACGGCCTGCTCGCCTCTCTCCTGCCGCCATTGATATGTGCGGCACACTGAGTGTGACACGGTGTGTGCATGCAGGTTCGGATCCAGAACCGCATCGCAATGCAGCAGCGAGCGTCGCGGGCAGCAAGCAATGATGATGACAGCGAGGGTACGCTTGACGCTGAACATGGTGGCGGGGGCTCCAAGCGGGAGGCGGACGCTAGCAGTACCCCTGGGGGCCCTCCGGCAGTGCGCCGCAAACTGAATCGTCCTCTCTGGGACACTATGGAGAATCGGTTTGACCAGATGCAGCCAAGCCTGTGGCAGAGCACAGTCAAGGTGCTGTCTGCTGTACTTTTGAAGCTGTAACGCTTGTGTTAGACACTGCCGGAAAGTCACGTGGGCATGACGACAACTTGTTCTGCAGGCGGAACACGATGCTGTCCAGATGGGTGGGCAAGGGCAAAAGTGTGCAAACCAAGACATGGGATCTACCGGTGAGCATGTTGTATCAAATGAAATGCAGGTGTAACATAGCCATGCTGAAGATAGGACCGTGATAATGAGGAAGTGTAAATACTGAACAAGTTGGTTTCTGGCAAACTGAGATTCATTGCAAACTCAACAGTGTGGCTCGCGATTTGCAGTGATTCATTGCAAACTCAAGTGCAGAGTCAACAACCACAACCGGATTTTGCTTTACATAGTCATTGTATTCAATGACATCAAAAGCAAAAGGTTTCACATCACATCACATAACAATGTCAAGTTTAGGTGCTTGCAACATCCACCCAATTTCAATCGTGTGAGGGAAAGCTGGCCCATGTCCGTACTTACATCCTGCTGGACTGGTGAGCTCGCTTCTCCTGCCGAACACATGTACAACGCTGGCTCGGAGGACGGCATCACGGCACGGCAGCTCGCGCAGTACACGAGAAGCCATCATGATCTTGGCCTTGTTGCCGAGCTGTGACTTGGAAAAGCGCAGCTTCACGGCTCAGTCACTCTGCCCAGATAAAACGCTTGTTCTTAACATTTTGGACAAGAAATCAATCAACTGACCTCTGGTGCATGCGGCTCACCAGGGATCGCGCCATCGGGAGCTGCAGCCCCATTGCCCACATCACCGAGAGCAGGGAGGACCATCCCGTCCGCTTGATGCATGATATGTACAGGCACTGGAGGCTCCATGTCAGGACCATCGGGTTCTTTCATGGCTGGTACCTCAGCTGGCGGCACTTGTACCGGTCCTTCATCTCCCATATCCACCCCTGGCACTTCTACATGTGGGATATGTTCAGCTGCCGGCGGTGGAGCAGATGGCACTTCTGCCGAAGGTGGCATTTCTGCCGCTGGGATAGGATCCATGGCAGGGGCCGGAGGGGTCATGTGGCTTGGGACAGTTGCATCATCTGGCCCGGGGGCGCCATCGGTCACATGTGGCATCATCGGGACGTTGTCAGGTTGGGGAGGCAGCATGGCCATCGCTCCACCGGGCTGGCCATCCACAGGACCAGGCATCATCATCATTGCCGCATCTACCTGCCCAGGCTGAGGCATAGCAACATGGTCGTGTGGGGCCACAACGTTTGGGGCAGCGGGCTGCTGGGGCATCGCAGCGTCCATTTGTACCGGCAAAGGAAGTGGCATCTGCATCGTGTGCGACGAAGGCACATGTTGTGAGATGACACACTTGAGAGCATCTAGCTGCTGCTCCAGGTCGGCAAATGAGACTTCAGGAAAGTTGAGCTTACGGCAGCGCTGCAGGGATGCAGCGGTGATGTCCCACGCCAAAGCCGCAGCCTCAACCGATGCGTAGAAGCCCATGCTGTACAGCTGCACCATAAACAAACTGTGACTGCATCCGTTCATCATGACACAAATTGAGTGCATGTGGAACGGCTGAAATCTTCATGTACGCTTGTGTCATATTTGCTGATGGCATTCCTGAAGAACAGGCAGCTTCACTTCATCCAAATCAGTCACGATACAGACTCAAGCAGGTATGCAGGCGAAACCAATCGATGAGGAAAGAATTTCTTGAATATGTCATCGGGATGGCGCACCTTGTCTTTATATCGAATACGTGTCTCCCAGTGGCTTGATTGCTGTCGCACGCCAGAGTATTTGTTGTCTTGCTGCAAGGATGAGGCTGGTTGATGCTCAGTCATGAGAGATGATAAAGAGGCGATCCTCGTTAGAATTCCATATCAGTATATCAAACGAGCGCACCAGGTATCTAGTCTCAGGGACGCCAAGCGTGCCCATGGTCAACCGCAGAATGCCTGGGTTGGATCGGTCCACATCGGCCAGTTTCTGCAGCAGGACGTTAATTTGATGCGATGGGTCAGGATACAGTTTGTGTACTTTGCGCTTCCGGTACGCCTGCCCGACCGTAGGTCCACCATATGCCGCGGGAAAGTTCAAAGTCTCCACAGGACGTCCATTTTGAATGGCCATAGCGTCAAAAGCACGCGCTGCCTCTTCTGCAGTTGGGAAAGACCCCAGATACCTGCATGCCGCACACTGAGTGATGCAGTTTACTCACAAAGGAAAACCCCCCGTGCCTACTTGCTGCCACGAACGTACTTGTTTGCTCCACCCAGCTTGATGCGGGCTGAGTAGCGACCGCCCTTGTTCTTCCTCACGCCAGTATATTTTGTATGACTCTCACCCTCACTATTAGGCATCTCAACTTGCATCTGTGTCAACATCTCAGGGCTTGGCGTGTTCATTGCTGCAGGAATTTGCATTGCAGGTGGGGCAGACGCTATCATAGCTCCAGTGCCATTGGCAGCCGCAGCTGCGAGACTCTGCTGCATGTGTTGAGACAAAATTCGCTCTGCAGTTGGAACAGCAGCATTTGGCTGACCTGGCTGCACGCCAGGTGTCTGTTGCGGAACACCCGCCACCGGGAACTGAGGCACAACAGCGGCCAGCGCAGGATTATTACTCACTGCAGTTGCTGCAGAGTTTTGCTTGTCTCCCTGCAAGCTTGTAGCGGGTGAAATGCTGACCCAAAAGTCATGCTAGGCGTGTTAAAATTGCATGTACTGGCATTCCCACCTCGTCTTCTGTGGCCTCGCCATCATTTGGTCCAGGAGCAGCTGGCACAGGCGCCTCTTCTGCCTGGACACCCGGTATAGCAACAGCTTCTGTAGCGCCGTTCCATGCGGGCACATCAGACACAGGCACAGGTGCTTCCACCGGTACTCCAGACTGTTCTGCCCCATCGGGCTGTGGTGTTGGCACCGCCTTTGGATCTACTGCATCAGGTGCTGCACCTGCTGCATCAACAGGCTTGAAAAGCCGCGGAATCGCGCCAGAGCTTGCTGCATTACCTTCTGGTTGTGCCGTGGGTGCCGCATTTCCAAATAGGGGTGCTTGAACAGCACCGGGTGGTTGTTGCTTTTTCGGCGGAGGTTCATGAGACACATCGGCTTCCTCTGCCGCGGCTTCTTCTGCTGCTGCCGCTTTGGCTGTCTTTGTACGCTTTCTGGGTGTGCGTTTGTTGGTTGCTGCAGATGAAGGAGTGTTGCTTCCCAACTGCTTCATGGTTCGTATCACAGACTCTGAGTCCATGTTTGCCAGCCATTTAAACTCCTCGCCCCCATCCGCAGGTGGTGCCGCCATGAGTACCTGCACCATTCATTGTGCCTTGGCATTCCTGACTTTGACACGAGTGTTTGCCAGTCTTTGACCAATCGACTTCGTCTTGGCCAATGTGTGAAACAAGTGACAGCATGGCCGTGATTACACGTGTTCCCAGATAGCCGTAAGCAGGAAATTGTGAGCTGTCCAGCTGCGCTCCATGGCATCTCAACTGTGCAAGTGACTAGATTACATACACCAGCATATTGCGCTGTAGCACGCACATGTGCTTCACGGCGCTGCAACTAACCAAGACATAGTCAAATTCCCGATATTTTGGACTTATCATCGGACGAGCGCTCGTCATTACCAGCGGGAACAGCGCAGGCATGCAAGATGCGTGCGTTCATCATGACACCATCTGGATTCGGTCAGCAAGTGAACACCAGTCGTAAGTAAGCGATGAGTTCAACAGTATTCTTCAGCAGGGAATACAAATTTAGGCACTTGCGCTAGCATGTGCACATTTTGGTGAGTGCATCGTTGAGCCTGATCTCAGGGCTCTGAGAAGTTGATGAATACATACGAGACGAAAACAGTGACAAGTGCATGTTCAAAATTTTTTGCTCAGGCCTTTGCGTCAGGCGCGGCATCGCTGGTTCCTAAGACATGCGTCAGTTCTTCAACGCCCGCCGAAATTTGTGAAGACGAGGATGTCGGAACGCAACGGCGTGCCCATATGATACAGCCGCAACCCATACCCGTTTTATCAAAGAGTTATTTATGGTGGTCTCCAGTGACTACAGCGTTTTGTGACGTAGGGAACAACGATGGAAACGCCACACCTTCACCACTTCACTTTCACCTTAGCCACACTTGCCCACGGACTGTTTGCCGCGCAAAAACGTAAAAAGATGGATGACAAACAGGATTTACAAGTGCAAGAAATCTTGGCAGCGCTTAAGTCGCTCTCCACGGTGTCACGCCGACAGCGCGCTTGTCCTACAAACCGAAAATTATGACGAACGACTTGCCGCGAATAGGCGTGAAACTATCTTTAAATAGGATGGCTGGTGTTGTTTGCGAAGGTGGCTTGCTTGGGAATGAGCCCGACGCATGTCGTATTTGACGCGTTTTCCGTTTAGGCGGAAACCTTTTTGGGTAGAGTCCCAGCTGAACGCTGTAGAATCGCTGTGCGTCGTCCAACACTCCCAAATGTCAGAAAACATTGTCGGTTTAGTTGCCATGATAGAGCTGTCAGCTATGGCCTTCAATGTGGAGGCTAGCTGGGCAATGTTTTGCAGGATTGTGCTGACTAATGTGGTTTCATTCGCTGTGCTCGCGGACCTGTCTCGATACTGCCCGAGTGCACGCAATATTGCCGCTATATGAATTCTAGTACGTCAACAAAGTTTGTGGGCGTGCAGCTGTCTTACACGCATACCATCTGTCAACTGCTCCCCGGTGTTCCAGAGAAAACAAATTTCAGAGACCTCGCCGCCATTCGCTGCAAAATTTTGGTGGTCAAGTCCATGATCATATCTTGTGCAGCCTGCCGCTGCAACAATGAACCCAGTCTTGGCACAACCTCGGATATTTGCTGCAGAACCGCTTGAATGTACGACTGTACTGCATCCACACTGGGCAGTTGCGGGGCATTTGAGCCTGTTGCAACTAGTGGTGACGCAAGCCCAGTTCGAGCTTGAATGGCATCGTTCAATTTCTGTGACGTCTGTGCATAGAACACTTCCCCTGCTGCCACAGGAACCATTCGCATGGCAAGCGACTCTGAGCCGCTCTGCTCCTTAATTCGCGCCCTGACAATCTGTGCAATGTTAGAGTCGCTCATCTTGACCAAATCCTGCATATAAAAATTGATAAAGAAGCTTGTGGCGGTGTCCAACCCAGCTGAAGCCTACCTGCAGCTGCCTACGCATACAGTATGCCCTGATGGAGACATTTGCGATCACACCTCCACTACATGTTCACGGATCTCTTTTGCTTCCTCTGAGAAGAACCATTCTGCAATCAGCCATAACTTGCTAGTGTCAGTGTCCTGGCTCTTGCTGCTTTCGTTCAGTAGATTGATAAGCCGGTTCCATCGGAAACGACCATCCTTGAGCATCAACTCTTTGAAGGTTTCACGCAGCTCCGGCTGGGGATCTGTCAACAGCCGCCGCGCCATGTATGGATATGCTTTGGCAAGGAGTTTGTACTCTTGATCAGCGGAGAGGGCAAGTCCTTCCAAGACAACCAAAGAACGGAGAATCAGAGCATAATATGAAGGAACCTGCACCAAAAGTATCCACCATACTTGTGTGACCATGGTATTCATGGGTACTATACATCTGACGTGACATTGACACTGGTTGAATGGTGTGCATGCCACTGTCATTTCGCGCGGTTACGGACACTCAAGCAACGCAGTCATGAGTCTTGCGAGGAGTTCCATTCTCATGCACAGTATGACTACACTGTCAATCTGAGCTGGGGCACGAGCGGCACCTGGAAAGGGTATGCGAGCAAAATTTCACCCAGGCCATCAACTGCATGTGCAAGCATCTTCATGGCCTGCGTTCCAACATCAGCTGGGCACCGAAATCAGGCAACCATGGTAAAGGGCGCACCGAGACTTTTGAAATTCAGCTTAGCGACCGAGTTTTCCAGCACATCATCAAAAAATTCTGCCAAGGCTGGAGCAATTGGTGAAGTGTCAATACTAGGATCCATGAATTCGAGGGTGTAGTAATCCCGGCACATAGCTTCGTAATCCCGGTTCACCAGGTGTACCACATGAGCAATTATGGCATAGCGAGCATATTCTGCAGCAGCAGGCCCAAGTTTGATCAGTGGGAAAATGCATGCAACATACAGCCAACGTGACCGGAGCTGCTGCCTCATATGTCAATCCAGCATATACAAACCACCGCTGTACTACTCGTGCTTTAGCCTGCATACCAGGTGCTTGAGACATCATGCCAAAGTCCAGGTAGCACCTGCAGCATGCACGCGCACAAGTCTCTGTTTCAAATGCTTTTATGCACAAGCATAGTGAACCGCCACAACTATCGCCATGCCAAGCCCAACTACGCGTTGGCAGCTGCACCACTGGGATTGCTGCGTCGTAACCTCTCTGAGTGGGTTTTCAAATAAATGTAGCACACACTCTACCGCAGTCTATGCACAACATCTGCATCTAATGGGAACGGTAAGTCCACACATACAGGATCACCTTGCTGTGTGGCGGTGGCAGGGTGGGTACAGCAGAATTGTGATCAAGACGTACAGGTTTCCATCCCTGGTAGCCAAGAGATTCCCTGGATGCGGGTCTGCATGGAAGAACCTGCAGAAATTCTGGACTGCCTGTCATTGTCAGCGGTCCAGCGTACATGTAAAGCGAAGGGGATATGCGTAGCAGAGCGACATAGGCACAAATTCAGACGTGCATATACTGCTGCAAGGGCAGAGTACCTTACTTGTACACGCAGCTGTCTAAGATCCCGGCACCATGTTAAATGAGCACATGAACACATCTGAGAGAACTAAGACAATGCCCATTGGCTACACACAGCCTTGGCCAGAAACCATACCCTGCATCCCCTAGCAGCTGATTCAGGGTCGCCTCAATCCCCACATCCACAAAGTCAGTGACCTCTAAGCCCGCAGCTTCCATTGCAGGCTTGTTCGTGAGCTTCACACCATCAATCCATTGCATTGTGAGAACATGAACAGATGTATAGTCCCAGCTGCAGCACATTGTGACATCTGTTACGCTTAGTGCCACAAGCTGCATATAAAAAAACTGGAGAAGGCACCAAAGACAGGCATAAACCCATGTGGATGTCATACTAAATGGCTGGGGTAGTAACACGAGGCACGTTCTTGTAAAGATCCGTAAATTTTTCACAATTCCTGCCTTCAGCGACGTAATCCAATTCCCCGAACAATCTGGCCGCAAACTCGTCTAAGAGCGGCACAAGTGGCTGTGACAGGATATCTTGTGACTTGTCAACAACTGCCAGCAACCGTCTCAGTAAGAGCATGTCAATGGCGATGCTCTCGCCAATGCCTGGGCGCTGCACCTTGACAGCAACAATCTCACCAGTGGCGGCAAGTGTGGCCTTGTAAACCTGCCCGAGGGATGCTGCAGCGACAGGTTCTGGAGTGATATGTGAGAATAGTTGTTCAAGAGGGCGGCCTAACTGCTTCTCAATCAGGTCGAAAGCCACTGCGGACTCGAACGGTGGCAGCCCATCCTGCACACTGAACACGTCCATATTACCATGCCCATCAGCCATCTAGTGCAGACATTAAACCATGACACAGCAGACAGTTTGAATAAACCAAACACGCACAAGTAGCTGTTTGCAAGCATGGCATGACGAGCGGCAAGATCTTACCTGGAGCTCACTGAGTGCATCTAAATACGGTTGCGGCAACAGATCAGGCCGCAGTGACAGTGCCTGACCTGCCTGCAAATTATCTGCCAGCGTGAATGAAAGCACGGTAGCAATCCGTTTTTTCAGACCAAAAATCGTGCCAAACTACAATTAAACCTGTTGATCGTGGTCATTCGCACACGTGGCAGCGAACTGCAGCTATGCAGACATACGCTGCTACATAGTTACTTCGGCGCATGTACGTACACTGGACCTATGGTATTCCTGTCACACCTTGACAAAAGCTGCACCGTTTGCGGCAAGGAGGTCAGCTAACTGTTGCCCACGCTGAGCGGCATTCTCTTCTAGCTTCCCCAAAGCTGCATCTCGAGCTACAGCCGATATAAAGATGCCCAGTGCGCCGACAACGCGCACAGTTCTAGTATTGAGGTCCTTGCTTCGGTTGGAAAACATTGCTTCCAGTACCTCGGGGTCATAGTTCTGACCAAGCTGCTGTAAGTATCGTGGAACCTCGGCAGGAAGCGACTCAAGCTCCACAACGTCAACCTGCAAGGCAAATTTTTTACTGTATCTATAGCACTTGTGAGCACCACAGAGTAATGGGCAGCTGGGGAGTTACCGTGTACCCACAAGCACGGACCATGCAGGTGTGCCTGTTCACGCACTGTCGCCTTGCTAAGTACAACTAACTCATTACTTGTTCAGTCTATGGGTCGAAACCACGAAGCTTTGCATCTTCGAATAGTGTGAGGAAATATGTGGTGCTGTCTGCTACACGCATCAGTGACGCTGACGTGGGAACGTACCCACTGTCGCTTAGCACCTGTTCCCAGAGCAAACGGACTAGTTTGATCCAGTCCAGAGACACCGTCGCGTCGTTTCGCAAGCACGTGTTGCCGGACACAGCGCAGTGTTGACGGGCTGGCACCAGCGGATTGGACACGCGTCCGCAGGTGGGCACTAGGACCTAGTCGCACGGAGTGTAACATATCAGCACACCTCCACATGCTCGCGTCCTGCAGATCTGATACAAATTTGACAACTGAGACACGGCTTTCGGGGCGCACTGTTACACAAAGCACTGATAACTGTGCAACCTCAGAGTCGGTGGATGTCGACCCAAAACGCAGCGAGACCTACGTTTGTAAAGCAGAATCTGCAATGAAAGATGATTGAGATCTTCCCTGCTTTCGTTCCGGTGTTGCGCCTGCTTCTGACGACATGGATGTGGACTGTGTACTACGCCTTGGATAAAGCCATGCATGTGGCAAGTCTGTTCGAGTCGGAACGTCTTGATACAGGCCATGACGCTTGAGCCCAACCAGATTTTCCCACTTGTAATGAATTACACGAATTAACTGTTACCAAGGCTTAGCTTTGTGTGCACATGTACGATCTACACAGCGCAACTCACGCCGGCAACATCCCAGGACCTGAATCAGCATTGGGGGTCAAGAGGCCGAAGTCTGCATCTACATATATCTCGGTGTCTCTCACAAACGTGCCGAAGGCAATTGCCTCCAGCACAGCTCGTCTTTGGGTCGCTAAGGTCAGCGTCACAGTCTGCACACCGGAGTGCTCTTTGCCCTTGAGGAATCGATAATTTCAAACGAGTTTTAATGGTGGAGTTTAGCCAGTATGTGCATTAAAACACATACATCAACGCAACAGGCTGTACAGTCATGCATGCTGGACACAGCACGCGCATTGCACCACCGACCGCAATGAACTATCTAGCTATGTGCACATCCGTCAGATGGCCACCAGTTGGTGAAGACACCTGTAATCGCCATAGCACAAGTGATTGGGGCACGGCCTTGCAAGGCGGCAGGCCCACCGCGACACACCAATTCCAAATTGCAGCTGTTGGTAACCTGCGCCTGAAGCTACTGTCTTAATGTGGCGAACATTACCTGAACTTTGTCCTCAATTACAGCTTCATCTGCTCGCTGCATCAACTCTTCTACAGATGATGCATCAACACCAATGACCTGTGCAAACAGCTGTGTCATATCCTGCCATTCATTGTTGGCATACGCCTTATGACAAAGCTCGCTCATGCAGGCGCTGCAACGACTACAGCGAATTTGGGGTTCAGCAACATACCGTCTGCATCTCTTGCTGGAGCTCCTTTGCATCGCCCCACAGTGCCGTGATTTGACGGTCCACAAGACCTCGGCCTTCCATGCTCATGATGCGGTGCATCTCCACCATTGTAGCACGATCAAAGCTACTTATGTACTTCTTCAACAATGGTTTTCGGTTGTCCTGTTCTGTAGATTCATGGTCAGTTCCTTCATTGGATCCATCCCCTTCAGCAACCATGTCTGGTCCATCTGATACTGCATCCTGCAGTCCCGCAACACATCTTGTAAAAAACATGATCCTGTGTATCCAAGTTTGATCAAAGGACACGCAGAGTAGCAATAGATATGCTGTACCAACAAGATGACAGCCAGGTTTGTCAGTGGCACACCAATGCAAATAATCGCTCGAGTTTCTGGACAGCATCATCTTTATCCTCATGTAGCACTCCAGCAGCTTTGGCCAAGCGAAAGCGTTGATCGACTCTCCTTAAGAAGTATCCAAAAATAATACTTGATGCATACACGTTCAGCATCTGCAACTTGGACATTTTAATAACGGTTGATGTCGGCAGCATTGCAGTTGGTCCCATGTATGACATCATGTGCTCCTTAACCTGCAAGCATCGATTTGCACGAAAAGTTTGCTATGAGTCTGCTGCAAGAATTACAGCTGGGATCACAGACTCTGCTTGAATGCGTGCATAGCTAACTGTGTACATGCGGCCACAGATATGACATGAATGCCAGCTGTCTAGGGCCAATCTGAGGATCGGTATCGGATAAATCTCACCAAATCAAGAGCCTCCTTGGAGTGTACTCCGTCCATCAATGGCTGCAGTGACATTGCTCCAACATCAGTGTAGTTGTCCGTCCTCGGCAGCATGCTAATTCCCAGCTCCATAAAGTTCTCAAGAACACACATGTACATGAGATCTTCTACCTACAGACACGAAGATTTGGCTCCGTGAACTGGATGTTGGTTGTCTTCTGAATTAAATTTGTTCCAACGCAAGTCATCCTGCATATGGATGAGTTATATCCGTTACTCAATGTGGTTGGACAGGTCATGGACCTGCGCACCGTGGCTCTACGCTCGGAGTCTCGCAATTCTTGTACACGTGTATTGAGGCTGCTGCGAGTCAGATCTACTGAGTCTTCAGCTGCTGACGTCCGTGCTTCTTCCTCAGCTGTCTCGCGCTTCTCCTTCTCTTCTGTGATCCGTTCAAACTGATCTTCTATGGCGGATTTAAACAGAGCAGGCTCCATCTCTAAGTAGTAACCCAACATTTTACCAAACGGAGTGTTGGGCGGAGATGGTGCCTGCACAAGCAGTAAATTTGAAATGCAGGATGTGTGGCAGATCTGCAGGGCCTCCTCATCTGAGTGCTAAGCCTACATTCTAGAATGAGCACTTCAATACAAGATGTTCTGGGATTGTGACATGTCTTGAGGGGGCGCGAGAAGCAGATGCATGGACCAGAGACAGGCGGAAGTTTGGGACTTTGCGGGTGATCGTGTGAGGTCTGATCACATGCGCAACTCAGCCAGGAACCATGGCCTGATAATTAAAATTGATAGAAAATGACTCTTATTGTTCAGAAATTCCAAAGGCATGGTGTTGTGAGACAAGAGGAAGGATATACCAATGAAAACTGGTTCTCAGCATCACCCGGTGCGGATGCACGAACGGAAACTGCTCGTGCTTGCACGGTGCACATATTGAAACGCAGACAAAGCGTCGGGCTGATATGGGCACCTGCCCGCGGGGTAGAAGTGATGATCTGCAGCATTCCGCCTTCCTCCAGGACACAGGTCAAGTCGCAAAAAGACACAAAGGCGTCCCACACTGCGACAAGCTACAGTCTACTTTGATTTCATTGGAGAGATTGGTCACATATACCTTATGTCGTGACTGCGTAAGTGCTGTCGCCCGTTCAGGCGCATGCCGTTCGGGGGCCTAAGCCGTACGTCCTACAAGGATTGGTGTTCAATTCGAAGGTTCCACGCTTCCGCTGCCACAAGTTACACACGATATATCGCGATAAAAGCGGATTCATGGCAACATGCATGGATCTACATGTGTACGAACCTCGCATCGAGCAGCCAGGGGGTCAGCATGGGGCAATAGTGCGGATTATCCAAACCATGAATCGTGAGCCCAGTGCCTCCAGTCAACAGCGTGCACCAGCCTGACCCATGCAACACACACCTACTGCCACACGTCAACCCATGTTGAAATAGGAGAGATCAATTCTCAGTGTAACATACCTGCCACGCATTTGTGTGATGCTGGCCTGCGCACACCTTTGTGCCCTCGGCGGGCCATGTCTGTGGCTGCCGCCGGCCGCTCCACAGGTTCGTAGAACACTCAATTGACCGCAAAAATCTGACAATGTGTTGCCAAGTCGGTACTCTGCCCGCACATAAATGCTCGGCGGTACTGCCCCATGTACCAGCCGTGCAGCTGATGCCGCGACGGCCTGTACCCGTTTTAAAAACGTCTGCAACACTCTTAAACCAGATTGGTTTGAGATGGATTTGTCGGAATCCGGATGCAGAGCTGTAGAAACAACACGCTTGGCTTTGCTATCAAGGCGCTTTACCAACACAGCTCGGGCATCCCTGCACCGCACACCACATGCGAGCACACTATATGATCACCTTGATACCACCTGTTTTAGCGTGCCCTTCTCGCCGTCCCTCTTGGCGTCGCCACATGGTGCATGCATGCACAACTCTCTTGCTGGCTTGCTGCTTTCGCCTGCAGCTTGCCCTGCTATTGTGCTGCATGTCGATGGTGTTTCAGTGCAAATCCATACTAATGCAACTGTACCGGCGGCCACGGTGTTTGAAGGAAAGGCAAACCCCTCCGCCTGTGCGTTGGATGTAGGATCACCATGATAACTATCCATAACCAATCTCTTAATGTTGGCTGTCCACAGCATGGCCTAGACCGGCTTGCTTCAAGAAGCTCAAGAAGCTTGAGCGTGCAGCTAGCAACGGAAATGTAGAGGGCGGATTTGGTGGATTGACGCAGTCTTGATCAGAATTGCAGAACCCGCGTTGGCTCCTATGGTGAACATAACTGAAGACGCACACAGAGTGCCTGCACATGTAAGTCCAGTCCTAGTTGCACCCCCCACTGCAGGCCCGCGTCCAAGGACGAATCATACACGTCAGCGTGTACCAAACATTTTTTGCAGCACCGCGGCGCATGTTGCCAGCACCTGGGTGCGTGATCATTGCGCAGCCATGAAGTAGATGCGAAGGGTCACACACGGGCATGCAAGTGCGCAGATGTAGATCACAACTTCTCATTAAATTAATTTCGCGATCACCCACCGGACAAAGAGCCCAGTGTCAGGGTACTCCAATTTGTGTTGCTCGCAGCTTTTGCCATAGCCAGGTGCAGAGCAAACAGACAGCAGGGAGCGATCAGGTCCGTTCGGTCCACAGACACAGCAGGGATGGTTGTACAGGAATGTTCATGTGTAGTCACTACAGGTGCTGCAAAGGCGGGGTGAAAGTTGAGGTGCACAGTATGCCTGCTGTGGGTGCTCGGAATTGCGAACGTACACATGTGAGGCACAAGGCAGAGAAAATTGCCATGTCTCCGTTTTGAAGAGACCACGTGCGTGACCGCATCCTCCTCCAATCGCTGCACACGCTTTGCCTTAAACTCCTTTATCCTGACGTCAGAGAAGCAGGAGATGATGTGGAACAAAACTGTATGCCTCGCACTTCGCGGAGTCTGCCACTGTGCTTTGCCGCAAAACCGTGAGGAGGTTGCTGACGGTGTCAACGGTGGCCCGGCCCACCCAGAACACTTGTCCACTATTGGCATTAAGGTGAGCGGTCTGTAGTTGTCGCAATCTCCACCCTTAGGACGGTTGGTAGACTGCCCCTACCGCCAGGAGGTGGGGATACTCTCGGCGTCGTAGATCACTGGGAGAGACATTGCAGCTGTTGGATGCCTCCGGGTCCAAGGATGCCTCCGGATCCAAAATACTTCAGGATTTCGGCTGGCATGTTGTCGAGGCCCGTCGCTATGAGAGATCTGAGCCGGGATAGGTCCCTTTGGAATTCCTACGATGTGAAGGGGCCTAGCATGTCAGGTTATAGGGTCAGGCGGTGACGTTCCGCAGCAATTAGGGCAGCTGCCGGCATGTGAACGTAACCCTTTGCATTTGAGCAAGGTTCATGCACGTCCGCCAACGAGCTGCCGTAAGGGCAAAGTGCCTATGCCTTGTCCAAGCCAGACGTGCACAATGAGCCTGTGGTCAAGTGCCAGAGTGAGGGAGTGTCGCGGCGGGGGGCCTTCGCAGGAAGGGTTGCCAGGGGTTGTTGCCTCGCCTGCAAACCTGTGTGGCAGAGCTCTGCACAGGAGCGCTCTTCCCTGGCGGGCGTCGCCATTGGCAGTTATGGCAAGGAGGTGACGACATGCTCGTTTCTGTTGTGCATTGGCATGTCGGACAGATGCGGTGAACCAGCGCTTGGTGGTGCCCTGGACGATCATTCTACATCAATCTGGGGTTGCTTACATGTATCTTGAGCACACAATCGTCACTGGCCAAACATGGTCCAATATGTCATTGACTGAAGCAATGGCAGGATCACAACGTGTGTGCTGGAATAACAAGACAGACGTACAGGCTTTGCATGCGATAGTTGAGCATGACATTTCTACGGTGTCCTACAGCATACCATGATCTGTAGATGTCTCAGCAAGTAAGCTTCTTGAATGTCTGGATTTGGTGTTGTGCCGAACCCAAACAGGCAACGGCCACATGACCCACGACTGCACCACAACCACGGGTTGGGCGGGGAGGGGTACTTCATGGACAGCGGTACTGCCAAATAGGGATGCATCCGCCCCATCGACTTTGCATAATGGACACGGGATTGGTCAGGAGCAAACATGGGACTGAGGATGGGATGGCAACTGCATAAATCAATACCAGCAAGGAATGTATCACAATCACAGCAGCAGCCATAGTGCCCTTTAAGCTTGAGGCGTCTATTCCATTCCCAAACGCCACTGATGCTGGTTTGCCAAGGGCAGCAGCGACCCGTGTGCATCCGGGCTTTTTGAAGCTCTGTCTACAGTATAGCAGGTACAGCATGCATGTGCATGCATCCACGCCACCAATGTGAATATAGCTACATGTTGCAACTCTGGGGCATTGCAAAATCGTTCTCATTTGAACTTGGGCCGCAGCGCTCAAGGCAACCTGGTCCACTCGGTGGCAGGTGCACCTACGATATTTTCATTCCAAACGCAATCTGTACTTGAGCCTCCAAGCAAATATCCCGAGCAGATATGTGTAGATTCATTGAAGCGCGTTGCATGGAAGTCTAGATCGCCCGAAGCTGGCCAGGTCTCCCCAAGACCCAATCAGTTATGTCGCATAACTTATGTGGATGTGCCCGAACACCCTCTAGCAATCTAAAGTCCGACGGCACCAAACATCACTTTGACTGACGGAAAAATCTGATGGCCTAAGTTTCGCAAAATCCCGGGCGGGCTGTTGTAACACCTTATAGCAAAAAGAGTCAGGGCCAGCGTGTCGTCACGCGATTGACATGCATGGCGCAAGCACGCGAGCAGTAAAGGTATTGAAACATCGCTGCCCCTCATTACCCAACCCGCGGCTATGGTTTGAGTGATTGACCCGCGGCCATGTCATGTTATCCAGACGACCGCAGCTAGTAGAGAGTGAGCCGCGGTTAGGCCGAGCTTTTGCAAACCTCTCTTTCAGCAAAACGATCTCACCATATTTTCTGCGGCAGCCTCATTTCCTGTTAGCTTAATGTGGCTTATTGGACGGCGACCGTTGCTTGGTTGCCAGCACCAGTGCCTCAGAGACTGACTCATCACTTCCCAGACTAAGAATATGACCATCAACAGTGGCATATTATATCTTGAAAAATTTATTGAAGATTCCAATCTGTTACCTTCTGACCTCGGACGTCTTCTGAACTTCATCAAAGCACTGGATGAGAGATTACAAGGTGTGCAGTCTCATTCCCATCCATGCCCGAATCGAAGATCGACATGTGACAAGTCAATAGCGTGTAGTCAGCGAGATCAGTAGATTTCATGTTTGAAATGAAAACCGGGAATGGAACCTGGCTGACTTCATGTAATGCACTGGTAATGCAACGATGATTCACTACATGCAGACACAACAGCAGAAGCAGATGAAAGGTTAAAGGCCTTTATAGGTTCGCAAAGAGTTGCCGCTCAGAGGCCTGAAGAGGTCACTGAACAACGCATGGCAATTGATTCGCTGCATACAGAGATGATTCATCTCCAGGAGGAGAAGAATTTGGTAGCCTCTCAGGTATGTTTCATTTACGCATGCGCAAATTCGGCTCAACATTTTAACCAGCAGCGGCGCTCGAACTCTGCGTGCACTGTTTTATCCAAACGGGGCTGTCAGTTGTGCGTTAGATGTCTGAGCTTCTTGCAGCTGGAAACTCTCTTGCGTGGCAAAGAAGAAGAGTTGGCAAAGTCAGAAGCAGCTCTTAAAAGGGAGCTGTCCATCAGCGAAACTGAGCATCGATATGCACCCCAGCCCCAGCAGTTCGCTGTTGGAGTGCAGCCACCACATGCCCAAGGCGTTTACCATGCAATGCCAGGATCAGCAAGGCATGGCTCCGCACATGGCATACACCCGGTTGAATATGGTATGTGTCCGCCATCTCAACAGCTGTGGGGGCATAGTGCACGTTCAAGTTTGATGCCCTTGATTTGCTTATTGGGCTGACATTATCTCTTGAGTAGGTTTTCACATGTGCAGGTCCCCGGAAGGCTGCTGGCATGACGATTGCAGGCCAAATGGCGGTTGGTGGTCGGCATCACAGTCAGCACAGCCTGCCAGCACATCACACTCAGATGGCTGGGGGCCAGCTGCATATGGCACAGCCGATGATGGGACCTTATGTTGTTAACGGTGGTCCAATGGGAGCACCAATGTATGCCTACCCAAACATGGCCCAACCTGTCGATGCACAGGAAGTTGCGGACCCAGGGCCCACGTTCATGCCTGTCGACCCATCCATGAATTCACACGCAAGTAAGCCTCAGGCAAAGAGTGGCCACTTTTTGACGATGGCGGAGATCACCCCAGACCTGCAAGGCAAACAAGCAGAGCTGTTGTGGCCGGATGATGGGCAATGGTACCTTGTTATGATCAGGACTGTGGACATGTACAACCGCACAGCCGACATTCAGTACTACACAGGAGAGCATGAGTCCAATCTGAATCTGGAGGAGGTTGTCACAAAGAGGGAGTTGCGGATCATTCCAGGGTGACAACTGTGTATATATATACACATTGACTGATCAGTCCCTTTTGTAAAACTGTGCCTGCCGTGCTATACAGTACGATAATACCTGCTATCCCTTACCTCCACCTGGAGCTGACATTTGTTCACACCTTCTGGAATTGGGTCGTTGATGGCGACCAGTTGTAATCTTCTCCGCTATCTCGAGCTCCGTGGCGACGGTGTTTCCGCAGCGATATCGCGATGCGTCGGACGTTATCGACGTTCTGAGTGTGCATAAACGGCAATCAAGCTACGCTTACACCAGTATTGAGTGGCAGGTACTGTTCGACACCTAGTGACGCCGAGCGTGCAGTAAGGTGAAGTAGACGTTCTGCGGTGATCTCGGTGGAAGGCAGTCCGGCGTTGTCGAAGACAATCATTTTCACAGCAATGGTGTGTATTCCCTTCATGCGCGGGTTTGATGAAGCGGGGCAGCCTGTGCTTCTGATGGTGTGAACTTCCCATTTATTGCAGACCGCATCTCGCCGAGTGCAAAACGCCAAGAGCGCCAGCTACCATAAAAACGTTCTTAAGCGTGGCGATCCATCCGTGAAGGCTGCTTCAAAAGAGGTGTGGATTTGCGCGTGTTCGCAAAATATCCGTCCCGAGCTGCAATGGTCCCGCAACATCTGTCCGGGGTGACTAGGGTCTCGCAGGCGGGGATGCATAGTGGCAAAGTGGCCATTTTTGCCCTTACTCGTGTTTGTAGACTAGCCTTGCTGGCTGGATTGGTGAATAGAGCTGCTGTGAAGTCTACTGGAGGGCAGTGCTGAAGCCGTTTCCGCTTGCAGAAAGCACGAGAGGGGCCAAAACTCGGCCCTCTGGTGATAGGATTCTTCTTCTTTGTTGTCGTAGGCTCATGTGCGTTCTTTTTCCTTGCAGAACTGCCAAACTGCACATAATGCTACCGTTTCAACGAGCCGATCCTGACCATTCTAGTCTTGTGCAGCAATCTTGCATTTCATCCGGTCCATTGGCTCGCGTTGAAGAAACTGTATCCGCTAGTGGGATAAAATGGCAGGTCGCATCCTTTTCACGGGCAACAGTGGCGAAAAACACCGTGACACCTCCATGGTGACATCCCCTGGCCTTCTGGCGGCACGTGTGCAGTTTCTGTAAGTTCAGGGTGTCAGACCTGTAAGTGATAGCTGCTGTCTTTGTCGCAAATCCCATATGCCCCAACTCTTGTGTTCCTGAGTTAGCTTGGTATTGTGACAATAGGCAAGAGTCATCCATATATGGTTCACACAGGCGTGCATGAATGCAAACAGCGCAAGAAGTAATAGAGATTGCGATAATGTGTCGAGTTGCTATCATCTAGCGACTTGTGTGTGGTCGGCGGGGCACAGATTCATATTGCTCCTGAGCTGCTGTGAATATTGTTGAATGAATTCTGTGTAGCACACCGTGTACCGATTTCTTGGATCATAATTTGTAATGGTATGGAAAACATGGTTACAAGGTAAGCCGGTCCGCAGTAACAAACCGGGACATAGACTTATAAGTCACCCCGAAATCAGAGGCAGTACACTATGATGGGCCAAACGACCACACTGGGACCAGTGTGACACCAAGACACCCTCGGGATGTCAGGACTGAACAGCGTTCCATAACATAATTGGTATGTGCATGTCAGATTTCGTCACAGGCTGTTAACACTCTCCGCGCTGCAAGAGCTTCCTGCCATGTGCATTGATTCTGATCGCGGTAGGAGTTTGGAGGATAGCATGCCACTTGATCATGCATGCAGAAATACTCTTTGAGCAAGCAGAGCCTCCTTGTAAAACGAACACAGTAGAACCGGGATTCCCTCACCAGGTGACCGTGACCATGCATTACAGGCATTAATAGAGCTGTATGCATGATGCATGTGTCGTGGCTAAGCTCCGTGGGGTGGAGAGCCAGGGCAGTTTTCGCCAGTCCAGACTAGCAAATTAATGCAGTGATTGTGAGTTGAT
This sequence comes from Ulva armoricana, assembly GCA_032360965.1. Classification (NCBI taxonomy): domain Eukaryota; kingdom Viridiplantae; phylum Chlorophyta; class Ulvophyceae; order Ulvales; family Ulvaceae; genus Ulva; species Ulva armoricana. The sequence continues at coordinate 4,867,657 of JAUMHO010000006.1, forward strand.
GTGATGTCACAAGACAACATGAGTGTCAAGACCCATTGATTATGTACATTACTGCCATCAACAGGGCCCAGTCTTCAACTGATGACAGAATGCTCGAATCACAACAGCGTACCTGTGGCCAGACTGCAGCATGCTCGCTGCCGGGAGTGCTGATAGTGTCTAGTGATGTAGTGACAAGAACGTTGACATAGGGACGATTGATGCTCTGGCACAAAGACCATGAAATGAAACCTGGCAGGGACCAACGCTCTTGAGCGGGTGCACAGCGTGGCGTGCAGTGGTGCCTCGCTGTTGCTCAAGACCCATTGCCCATCACAGTGTTCGACCTGAACACCTTACATCATGTGATTCGCTGGCGCGTCAGAGACAGACTTTTTGGTGTTGCACTCCACAGGCGCAGAGGTGACGTGTCGATGATCATTACACAATTGTAGCCAAACATCAAGCATCCCATAGTGCGGGAGGAGCAATCGTCCTCCTCGAGGTGCATACCACTTTGTCCTCGTGCTATGTGACACGCATGGGAGGCTGAGAAAGTTGATGGTGGTTTTGATTACGTTCAGAAAATTTGGTGCTGGACAAGAGGGGAACATGTGGGTGATCCGGAACGTTATTTCTGAAGTTGCCAAACTCACAGGGTGCAGGTTGAGACTTGATTCCACAAACAAAATAAAGTCTTTCGGTGTGTTGAGGGGCGAAGCTGCCTTACACACTAGTACGTGCAAGATCACGGCCAAACAAAGCCTACAGAACAAGCAATGCGCTTTTTTTGGTGCATCCTTCTCACGTATGTCACCCAAATGAGAACTGCATGACTCTCTGATGGCCCCGTTCCCATGGGGCTGGGTGAGAGGCCAGAGGGCGGGCATGACCCAGCGGCGCACTGGACCTAGTGCAAGAGGTGGGTCACGGTCTGTGGGCACAGAAACTTCAGCATCTCGATTATCTCAGGATGATTCGTGTCGTCCTGCTTTTGTACCTTTTGCTCACAATCTGCCTGTTTATCAAGGTACGTCAGTGCATATCGCATCTAATCAGTACTCAAATTCACATGGCCGTTGCATCCGTGATTCTGGAAGTGCCAGCACAAATTTTGATGTATCACCGATCAAAGTTTTAAGTTTCCGGCAAGCACGCTCCGCCGCGTCTGGAAATAAGGGCTTTTCGGCACGCGGTCTGTGCACAGGGAACGGGCTCCGAATCGGTGTGTTAGTGCCACAACGGGTAACTCGCACGGAACGTCCATTGCCGGTCGCAATAAATCATGGTATAATCCACGCGAAGCACTCCACATCATATCTGTCGCACAGTCCGGACGTGGTCGTGGTGATCTACCGTTTCTCATTCTGTATTCCTGTCATCTTCGTTCATGTTGTTGTCCAGCAATCGAGGCCTATGGACAATGTATCTGGCCACACTTGAAGGCATCGTCAATGCGATTCAATCGTCGGCGTGGGCAAGTCAAACATGATCAGTTTTAAGGCCGCTGGCGGGTTTCCTCCCATGTTGTTCACGGTCCTTTTGGCCTGGCTTGCCACCGGTGCAGCCGCACGTGGAGTCAACACTATGGTGCATGTAAGCCCCAATTCTGCAGTGAATGCACAGACACAGCTGGATCTGGAGATCATGGACAGCTTTGGGACATCTGTTCCGTGGGGTGACCTGCATGTTCACCATGGCCGCAAGATACATGTTTACGTCGTTCATGAGGTAAATTTTTATGTGGTACTGAATCCGCTGAATCTGCCCACTTGTGCCCTACTTCAATCTGCGTGCAACATCTGTAGGACCTTGAACTCATTCAGCACGTCCATCCTGATGACTTCAAGGACCTCACCGCTATTTCGACCACTTTTCCAATATCAGTTATATTTCCCCTTCCCGGACACTGGATTATGCATGTCAGCTTTGTTATCCGTAGCAACCACAATCTGCTTGGCGACGCAGTCTCACAAGTACACCAATTGAATATAACCGGCAGCGATGGGCAAATGAGGCCCACTACCAAAGCCCGCGAAAAGTTTTGGAAGTTTGGTCTGTCATCCTTCATGGCTCATATAGACATTCTGAAAATGCATGAAGAGACAGGGATGATGAAGTTGCCAGCGTCGCCAACGCAGGCCATGCTGTCAGTGAGCCTCGACCTTCCCCAAAGCGGCCTCTGGAAAGGGCATTGTCACCGCTTACTGCTGCATTTCAGCAACCCACACCGAAAGAATGCAGATGTGCGGCTAGTGCCATTTCTTGGTGCTGGAATGCACATTTTTATTGCCCAAAACTCGGGCAAGGAAGAGCTTAGCAGGGAGCTCATCCATGCACATGGATTCCCAGCTGAAATGGATGCATCCATGAGTAGAAAAGCTGAGGACAAGGGAAGTGATATGTGCATTATGGACGTGCACAGCATGAAACAGTCTGATTCGACGCGTTCATTTCAGCCCCATGTTGTTGTGTATGTGCGGTTTTCAGAGGCTGGACCATATGCATTGTTTGCCCAAGTGAGTACATCCTCCAACCACTTCTGCGATGTCTTCTCAGTCTCTTCTGAGTCTCCTGTAGCTTGCAGTACTGGCTGATGGACAACCGAAGCACACTCATACTTTTCTGATTACCGCGATGCATGCTACAGGTTGCCACCGGTGATGTGGTACACATGGCCAGGGTCGATGTGATGGTTCAAGACATGCTTGTTGACATGCAGCCTTTGCACGGAGACACATCAGATAGCGCGACGCTGGGCTTATCTATTTCTGTGCTGACATCAACTGATGAGAAAAGCAAGCTTTCCACAGAACAGTTTTCGCCATCAGACAAGGATACGCCATGCATGACAATGTTAAACACTGCGCTCACTTGGTTTGGCAGCATGTGTCTGTCAGCCTGCCAAGCAGCTGATGCCGAGGAACGTGTCGAGTGCCACGTGCCGTTTCCTCCTAACGGTGCGGTCTGTGGAGAAGAAGCCAGCCACTGTGATGGACATTTACAGTAGCATGTGTACTGCGACTAGACTTGCGGAATTTTAAGCGGCCATAATAGGGCATTTGGTGCAGGAGAGTACCGCCTCTACACAACTGGTGACATTGTTGCTCCTCTGCCTGACGCTGTGGATGACATTCCAATTGTTTCACGCAATCAAATCATCATGGGCACCCCAGAGAAGCTCATCAAGTCAAGCAGGGATCACGTTGTGAGGACAGTGAAGGTGGACCCTTCTGAAAACAAGTTTGTTGGAGGCTGGATTGGCAAGTCGTCCGACCAGCCAGAAGATGTTGATGTCCAACTGGCAGCAAATGGCGGCATGACTGTTTATGCGGGATCATGTGCCTTCCTTGAGTTGACTTACAGGCGTCTAGCAGAGAACGGGAGCTGGGACGATGTGCGAATCGAATCAAACGTGTTTTCGCTGTCTCGTAGGGATGTGTTGATACACATGTGTCTGGCTCCTCTCCCTAATGTGAGCTAGATCTGTAGATGGAGAATCTACAGCCGTTCATGAGGTCAGCAGCCAGGATGGTTGTCGTCCAGCCCGACCAATCAGAAGCTGAGCTGCTGGTCGCTCACAGCCTCAAAGAATCTCTGTCCCATCCGTGGGATTTTCTGGGTAGCTCGATTCAAGGGGAAGCAGGGGCGATGCTATGGAGCCCAAACAACCCATGCCTTCCGAGGCTTCAGCGAACCCCTGTGGCACGGGTGACTGGCGATCTGGGGGCCCGGGTCGGCCAATACTTTCGATTCTCAAAGTCTGGTAATCTAGCTCATCACATGCGTTGGCCCATACTTTGTCGTCAATTTTGAGTATGCAGGTTTCCATGGCCAGTTGGTCTCGCAAGTGGGACCCTATATGTTTGCGTTGATGGTATAGGTACATACACTGTACTTGCTCAGGCCCAGTCTGGCAGCATCTCCATCATCTCTAGGCACAACGTCACTGTGTGCGACTGGAACTCGTCAGGTGCATGGTCAGACCCATGCATTTGGAATGTGCCACCAACAAGAAATTCACATGTCAGAATTGAAGAGGGAATGGACGTAACACTTGATGTGGCGCCACCACCGCTATCGAGTCTAACGGTGAGTACCTGCAGATGTTTGTGTCATCGCACCTGGTGGTGTTTGGTTTTGATCCTGCGTGTCACGCCAACTCCACCCGCAACTCGGTGATCATTTCGACTGAGTGTTTCCAAAAAGTGGAGCTCACAATTTTTTGTGTCTCACAGGTAGCAGGCCACCTCAAGATATCTCCCAGTTTGAGTAGTGTCAGATTGAGTGCTGGGACAATCACCGTAAAAAAGAATGGAGCTCTGCAGGTGGGAAGCCGGGACGAGCCATTTGGGGGAACTATCGAATTGACCTTAAACAGTTCACTTCATCAGTTTGGACCCAACGCTGTATCTTATCTTGATGTATATGGCTCACTGCAGCTGAAGTCAACCGACACTGCGACTGCTGATAACGCAGTTCCTTCATGGACCGGTACTAAGATCAAACAAGCGTCATTTGTGCTTGAAGAAGGCCCATCAGCTGATGCAATTAAGAGTGGTTCGCGACTAGGAGTTGTCTCTTCAAGTGGAGAAGAGGTTGTCCTTGTCGATTCGTGCAGCAACGGCAAAGTCAGGCTGGCCGAACCGCTCCAAGTCAAGCATGGTAAAAAGGCGATCATCTACAGTATATCTCGCAGGATCAGAGTCACTGGGTCAGGCGACGCGGCGCTGCGTGTGTGGAATGGCCAGCCAGATGCAGGTGGCACAGTTGAAGAGAAAGAGCCAGCCTTCCACCAGCACCGTCGCCTACATTGTGCTGACCCTGTTTCTGGAGGTAAAACACAGGATTGCGCTGCAGCGCTGTCTCAAATGGCATCAAGCCGGGGGTCTGCAGCGAGGGGGCTCCTGCTGAGTAATCCGCAAACAAACACACCTCAGTCTGCCGTTGGCTACAAAGATACAAACATATACAAGAGCTCGCTGAAGCAGCCACAATTCGCAGGCAAGCTTGAGCTGCATGGAGTGGAGCTTTCAGGATTCGGTGTTCCCTCAGGACCACGAGCGCAGGCAGCGTTGACCGTGACCGACTATGCATGTGCCATGCGCTGGCCTGAGTTTCGCAAGTACATCAGCCTCATGAGTGTGTCCATGCACTCCCTCCAGGCTGGAGGCATTGACTTTCATGGATGCACAGGCGGACTTGAGGTCTGCTGCTCAACGTACAGATGAATATGTTCTGTGCCCATAACAAGCGTGGTCACATGCTGTGTTCAATTTTCAACATTGGGGCATCTTTCAATGGTGAGCGATGCTTTTGTGCTCGGTCACCATCTGGAGTGTATACAGGTGCAGACCTCCTTGTTCTTTGGCAGCAAGGGAGATGGAATCGTGTTACGGCCGCAGGACGTGCTGCAGTCGCCCCCATGGCGGATAGGAGTGGAGGATTCGATCGTACACGTGAGTGCTGATGCAGGCCCTGTCCATAGTGGCCGGGGCCAGAAGCGCACGCCCGCTGCTCTGCTGGTCGGTAATGCTGCCATGCCCACAGGTAGCCTCACACATGTGCGCTAGCCTTGACACTCTACACCTGCTTTTAGACGTCAGATGTATTCCTACTTCAGTGCCATGTCAACGTCTGAGACTTGCTGATATAGGGCTTAGTCTTGTCGGTATCGGACAGCTTCTTCATCAATCCAGTTGGCCCTGCGGTCGTGTGGACCCCCGCTGTGCCTGGTCGGCTGCAACGCTGTGAGGCACGGGGTGAACACACATCAAGTCAAACATACTTTGCGGTCTGTACACGTAACGAAAAAGGCCAAGGCTTTGAATTGGCAACCATGAACTTCACTGATACAAACACAGGGCAGCCAGATCCTGCCAGTCTATTATTGAATGTGGTGGCTGTTCCAGCTGATAGCACACCAGTGGACCTGACAATCAGGGCAGCAAATGGCCAGGCTCCAATGGCCCACATGCATGTCCATGTGCCCCCAGAAGCAGTTGACCTCGCCATCGTTTTGGATGAGGTGTGATGCCAGGCCAACAGCTGCCGCGCTTGAGGGCGTTTAGTATGCCTGCGTCATTGACCTTGCCATTACGCAGGGCTGTGTCGCTTACCAGCATGTGTGCTAAGCAGGTGTTAGTGGGAAACATGACAGCGTCCGTGAGTGACAGCCCTCACTCATTCTCGTATGCAGGTATATGGCAGTGACAAGTTGTGGGCAACACTGACGTGGCCGGCCGAAACTTCCATGTGGTCTGAAATGAACCCACGTCAGCCAGAATTCACAGGTGGAATCCCATGCTTTCCTGGAGCGAGCGGGTGCGCACCTGTAAGCAATTTCTCTCAGCGAGCAGAAGCCTGGTACTTCAATGAGGCCGTTGATGGGCCACTGCAGCCTGCCAATGACAAGCCTAATGAGATTGTACTGGCCGCAAAAGGGGAGGGCGTGTATGGTGTTGGGCTCACGACTGATCCAATCTCCCAAGCCAACCAGCCAAATTCGCAGCCAGCATCGTTCCGAGCAACAGTCGCTGCTTATGTACAGCGCTGTTCACCCGGTCATGTTCCAGTTGCAGTGACGCCTGATGCAAGTGGGCCGGACACTGTGCTCTGGCGCTCTCAAGGGAAGAGCTGGTATTCACAATGTGTTCTACCTCCCAGGTTGTCATTGAATCAACCAACCCGGGTGCGCTTCCAGCACTTCGATCCACTGCAACCAAAAAATGAATGCATAGGTAGCCTTTGAAGGAATGCTACTGGCTGCAGGGGTTTCTGCTGACTGGCACAGGTCTAGAGTTCTTTTTTCAATTCCATGTTCCGGAAGGCGTACGATCACTGCTCCTGATGGTCAGGATTTTGTACTCAGATGAGCCTGACGTGATGCTGGATTTCTATGCAACCAGGAACTCACTGTGGACAAAACGGACGCCATCCAACGCCGCACCTGAAACCTCACAGCCCCTTCCGATTATGGAGAAAGATGCAGACACAAGCAGCCACCTGCCATGTGAAGTCACAAATCTGTTGGTGCGAAGGCCTGCAGGGGGTTTTGGCGACCCTGTATGAATTGTATGCACTGATGTATCATACACGCTGTGGAAATGGCCGCCTCACGTATGCTTCTTGCAGGAATATCCTCCTTGGGGTACCTTTTATGGTGTGATTTCACAAGGCGTTAGAGACAGTGCGAGCAGGACTGAGGTGGAAATCACAGTCATCGCCACAGAGGATATGAGGGCATATTCATTGCTCATGTCAGCACAAGCCGGCACTGATACGGTGCTTCGTTCTGCACAGCACACCGTTGCGAATGCAATTGTCAGCCCTGGAAAACACAAGTTCGAAATGTGCGCGACCACTATGCAGCGTCTTTGTAGGCTATTGCACATCCTGATCTGGTGAGGTTGCCTGCCTCGTGCAGGGGGCCCAATGATGCCACGGGGACTGCTTCCAAGTGTTTCAAAGTCGATGTGCCTGCCGGAGTTCAGAATGCGCAGCTTTCAGTGACTCCATCTGTAGGGGCAGCATTTCATGCAAGTCATCGCAATTGGTCGCCTCCTGGCAACCATGACTTTGAGGTACAGGTATGGGGCAGATGTTCTGGAACTTGGCATTCATGAAATGTGTGCCATTGTGCACAATCACCATGTTGACAATGCTGGTTTGCGCAGAGCATGTCAGGGCGTCTTGTCCTGCATGCAGAAGAGCTGTACGGCCGGTGGGGAACATGGTTTGTTTGCTTGTCGTTTGAATCTGACAGCCTCCCTGCCAATGGAGATGTTGAGGTGCACCTGAACCTCACGGGGAGCGCCTGTGTGGGCACACCGCCGTGCAGCGGCACTGGCGTGTGCATGCAACATGCAGATGGCTCGATGCGGTGTCGGTGCCAGCCAGGCTGGTATGGCCATGTCTGTGAGGTACGCCCCCTGACGCAACACAACCATGATACGCTGTCCGAGTAGCCTGCAATCGATTGGCGTTTCGCCACCCGAGGCATCGCAACGTAAGGCATCTTCTGATGATATTGCAAGCTGTAGGTTCAAGCAAGCGGAGTCCATGGTGGCATTCATGCGCAATTACCAGATCAGTTATTACTTTCCATGGACGCGGTGCTGTCAGCAGTTTCTTCAAGTGATACTGTCCACCTTGATCTCCGCGCTCCAGTAATGGCCGCTGCAGCTTTGGACGAAGAGATGGCGGAGGTGTTCAGTGAGCTATTTGGTGATGACATGTGCCAGTTCATTTCTGTTGAAGAACCTGAAGACGGTTCCCACGACTCAAAGCACGCAGCATTACCCAGCAATACGCACAAGGCGGCCAATTCATCATCGACTGATGCGCCTACCCAGCGGCCACACGTGCCACACTCTCCTCCTGCTTCGCATACACCAGGCGGCTTTAAGCACATAGCCAAGCCAACTGCTTCAAGCAAGCATGATGCTGCCCAACCTGTGCGTGGCAAGGCTGCACCGCCTCCTCATGACACCGACAATCAACCAAGACAGCCGTGCCATGTAGAGCTACTTCTGCCAGGTGAGCCTGCCGGATACTTCTGCTTTCGTATAGTACTGACCCTTTTTCAAACTTGACAGCTCATGCTGTGCAGGCGCTGTACCTGACATCCCATACGCATCCTCTGTGGCTGACTACTTGTCATCGGTGCCCGGCAAAATTAGTGCAGATGTTTCGCAGTCCGAAGTCCTTGTTACTGCCTATTCACTACATGTGCGGGGTGGCAATGGCAGCAGGGATGTGCCTAGCATCGGCGCACTGGAGCTTGCACTAGCAGCTCAGGTGCATGGAGATGTAGGGCCTGCACCAGAGGTACAAGTGTTGCGCATACCTGCTCAGCACACCAGATCAACTAGTAACGCTCAGGATGACCCAGTCGATCAGGAAACACAAGTGCGCCGCAGGCTCCACGGCCGCAGCAGTGCGACTCACAGTTACACACTCATTGCTGGTGTCATAATCGGCCATGTCACCTCAAGACAACGCACGGTGTTGGAGCACCGGCTGGCGGATGTGTCGGTGTTGACAAAGATTCGTAAGGCAGCGAACGAGGGTTTGCAAGGCAGTGGCATCAGCATCTTGAACCTGGCACCAGGCTTGTTCGTGCCCAGTGTGCTTCTGACCGTGAACTGCACGACTGTCCAGCGCCTGTGTGGCTACCATTCAGGGCAGTGGGACTCGGTTGTGCATGCCGCAGCAGAGGCACAGCGCCTGCAGCAGCCAGATGACGTGTGGGTCTTTGCGGCTGGAACCGATGGCCTGACCGCCGTGTCTGAAGACTTTGAGTCGGTCCGGCTGCAGCAGCGGCACGGTCTTCCGTGGCGAGCGCTGATGGTGTGGGGCGCAGCAACGCTGGCCGCCCTGTTGGCATCAATGGCCGTGTACTCATCACTATCACGGAGGCAGTGGCGCCAGCCGAGGACCAAACTGTGGGAGGGCTACTCGGCTGTGGGCGGCCCGGCAGGTGCAGTGAGCGAGGCCATGGTTGGCAGCGCTAGCTCCCTCAGTATGTCAGACGTGTCGCCGCTGGCTAGGAGCTCAGCCCGCATGCGCCTGACACGCAACTCGTCGGTGGTGGACTACTACAGGGCCTTGACCGGGCCGATGGCACCGGTCGAGCAGACGTGGTCGGGAAGCGCGGGGAGACGGTCGTCGCTGATTTACCCAGCGCTCGTGTGCTGCGGCGTGGACGATGAGCTGTACGGCACGGCCACGATGCCATCCCTGCCGTCGGGAGGCAGCTTTGACAGTCAGCAGCCTCGCGGCGTGGCCGGGTGTGACCTTACGCGCCTGCGTCTCCACTGTTTTCCCAGAAACCCGGTCGCCGCCGGCAGCTACCGTGTGCTGCGGGCGTCAGACGAGTGATACCCTGTTTGATGCAGGACGTCCATCACAGGAGCGCTGCTGCCTCGCCAGTTCTCAACTGGGAGCCCACCACAGCCCAGCGCCGCCCAGGTGAATGAGCCAGATGCGGCAACAAAGCCAGTCAGACTTTCATGTGTGTATCTGTGGGTGGCCTGCATGCCAACCGTGCCTGTGTGCCCTGTGTGTGTGTGCCTGAGGCGCTGATGAGTCCACTTGATGGGAGTCTGGCATGCATGTACTTTCAGGGCATTCATGCTGCCATCGACAACAAGCCAGTTGACTCTTGTGGCTGTGTGCAGTGTTCCAACTGACTGGCCGCCGAGCCACACAAGGCCCCACCCCAGACCTGCCTGACTTGCATGCATCGTGCATGCCAGCCACAGAACACCTGCCCGCCTACAAGGCATGGATGAAAGGTGCGGCGCAACGTCAACGTCCGATGCTCGCATTCAACGCTGCGTCCTTGAACTGCAGTTCTGCTGGCATGCATGCTGCCATTGTATCGGCCACGTACCTGTTATACACGTTGTCCACGCCGCTGCAGGTGGGCGCGCCCAGAAGCATGGCGACTGGCTGCGGGGGAGGCGATGGTCAGTGATGATGCGCTCAGGGTCAGCCTCATCCTTGAGTGAAGCTGTTGATCTCAGCTTAAACAACATGACGCCGGCAGCAATCCCAGCGCAGCCGGAGTCGATCACAGGCACTACAGCGGGGGCGTTGCCAGCTTACAAACTGGCAGTTATCAGTGAGCTGCCACACGGGCAGCATGCAACTGAGAGTGATGAGGCGCATGGGGCGCCCTCTGGTCCGTCAGAGGCGTTCCCTCGCGCCTCGAGGAAGGCCAGTGCAATAACCGCCGGCATGCTGTACCCGCATGATGAGGCAGCCAGCGGTGGCGGCCACTCAGCCGCAGAGGCAGCGTCCGTCGCCGGGGCATCGTCCGCCCATGAGTCAAGATGGGATATGGACGACTCGATCGGCGAGAAGGGTTCCCTTTCGACAGAGCTGCTCTCCTGCAGTGCCTCTCAAGATGCACAGCTGCGTGAAGAGCTGGGGATCTGCCGTGCTGGGAACATGGGAGTTTCCTGCATTCTGCAAGCTCGCACACATCAGTGGGTCAGCGGCATGCCTACCGGGGACTGTGCACCAGATCCACCATGTGAGCGCACCCTGGCGATGGACATTGGTGTTCCGCCTCTGGCACGGCCAGACGTTGCAGATGCAGCGCAGTCCCAAGTCTTCGTACACATGGACATGTAACATTGGTAAACCCGACGAAGTTCAGTCCAGTGTTGTATTGTGCGCTGTTCACTGACAGCTGCCTGAGAATGATATGTTGATACCTGCCTCTTGTCCCCATCCGGAGGGATCGCGTTTCTGGCCATTAGTTGTGCGCTGCTTCGCACCACGTGTAGACACCAGGTCATGAGCCTGACCACGACGGACCAACGAAGCCCGCGCTCACATGTGCTCGTTACATCATGCCCTACGCAACCTTTGCTTGGGGCAATAGGGTGACACTTTAACCCTTGCGATCGCTCATCTCTGTCCAGCCAGACGTTGTGGCAGTGACTACCACCGGGCCTAATGTTCCTGCGCGCGATGAAGCCGGGGCAACCTGGCTGTGCAAAACGCAGTCCGGCATTTTAGCGCCACCGATTTGAGGTAGAGACACAGTTGAGTTGGACCGTAGCATAGTGTTCATGCATTCTGGACGATGGCGCAGTAACGGAGACACTTATCGCGTGCTGTGCCTTGTTTTGTGCACGATCGTAGTGGCACATCGATCGTGAGCAGTTCAGTAACATGCGATTACATGGATGCAATCCATGTGCAATACAGCCGGGTTGCAAAAAGTACCAAGCCCAACTGCATAGGAGAGCTGTACAACACCCGTCCCTCAGTCGAAGAAGCATTGCGCACTATGCGTCCACGCGCACCGATGTACCACTTCACGTATTGACGCAGATTTCCATTGTATTTTGCACCGCCCTGATTGTAACAGTGGCCCCGGTATCAATTGGCCCAGCGGTTGTGGCGTCGGCGTCTCCAGTGGCGCAAGGGACACCGGAAGGGGTGATTCCCATTGATGCAGAGGATGAGGACAATGTCTTGTCTAACCTGTTAAACGAAGCTATGTCGTACATTTCAGGTGTTTTGCACCCTCCAGCTCCGTAGAATTGACGGTATGCGAAATTCAGAGGCAACATTCAACATGATGCAATCTGCCAAAGTGCAGGTTCCTCGCAAGATGGTGGACCCACAAACGCACAAACGCTAGACAATGGTAGTGAGTTGCTTGGGAAGCTGCGTCAGGAGCAGGATCGGTTAAAGAGGAAAACTGAGGATGAGGCGGCGCAGAAGAAGGTCCGAGAGGCGGCTCGGTTGGAGGCGGTTGAGAGGGCGAAGGCGGAAGCAGAGCTGAGGAAAGCCCAAGAAGAAGAGCGCAAGAAGGCTGAGGCTGCGCGGAAGGCTGCAGAGGAAGAAGCGATGAAGAAAATTCGAGATGAGGAGGCGGCAAAGCGCACACGTGAGATTGACGCCCGTAAGGAAGCCGAGCGCCGTGAGAGGGAGGAGCGCGAGATGCGCATCCTTGCCGAGCGCGAGCGGTACGTCCCTAAAATTACTGCTGGTGTGGCCGGAATGTAGCGGCACCGTCCGGTGACACAGGCATAGCGGGGTATCCACGTCCGGCCCACAAGCATTGTGAGTGCGCTGCGTCTTGCAGGCAGGAGTCTGAACGGCTGAGGCAGGCGGAGGGCGCACAGCGGAGGCGAGATCAGGTGTTGGCCGCTGCAGGGGGCGCCAGCGTGGGTGTCATTGTCAGCATTGCCGGGGAGGTGCGAACAGCGCATGCCCTCTTGGCTTCTGGCCGCTTGGTAGCCGTGGGTGCTGCATTACTGGCATCAGCATGCAATCTAGTTCTGCGCTCTACCCCACCATGGTCTTTCACAAAGAAGCTGTGGACGTATGCAGGTGTTCCGATCCATTGGTGGCCCGACCATCATTGCCATGGCATTGAGGACTCCAGGTGTGGACCCATGGCATCCTAGGAGCACAGAAGCATGCCTGTTTATGCAAGAGCCCGCCGCATGATTTTACGTCAGCGAAACCATGCCCAGGCAGCCCTTTTGAGCATGGGTCAACATGTGAGGTAAGCCATGTTCGCAGCCAGACACAGAGGTGCCGCCGAGCACCGAGCAAAGTACCACCGGGCCGGCAGCAGTGCAAATGGTGGAGGCACCGCTGTGGATGCAATATCTGTGGGCAACTGCCGTGCGTGTGTGAAGGTGTCGTCGTTGGGAAGCGGTTCCGTTTGGTGGAGTGGGACGTACAGAACAGCCCACGGGAGCCAGACGGTGCCTGCGTGAGCATCAATATCCGTGCCACACAGCTCAATCCCAAAGGTCTTCGGACAGAGATTGCCAAGATGTACAGGCTGGACAGCGCAAGGCAGGTGAAGCAGTTTCGTCACTGCTTCATGTTTGGCACGATCATATTCTACGAGCAGTTGGACAGCCCTCAGGCAATCAACAAGCTGGAAGAGGGCTGCGTCATCGTATGGACACGGGCAAGCTCTCCCCCTGCAGATTACTGCCCCCTCCCCGCCTCCCCCTATCAGCGACAACTGTAGCCCGACATAGCCGCTTTGTGTACATGATGGCGCCCATGATCCCATGATGATGGACTGTGCGGCGGTAGCTCGTGGTACTCACGGATGTTGCCCTGCAGGTGTCCCCTTCCACGTTGGTGATGCCAAGCCGCAACGACCGCCTGCCATCCCACACAGAGGCTGGTATGAAAGTGGAGTCGGTGAGTAAGAGGGCCGAGGAGTCAGCATCCAAGTACATCAGGCGCATCGCCACTGCAACAGCCTTGGTATGCCGCTGGAGTCGAGGAGAGTTTGAGCCAGACGACGATGCGAAGGCTATCACGGTCCTGTCGCCCTGCTCCCTTCACTTGCGTAGACCTGCTGCCACATGCCATAATGTCTTTGGATCGTGCAGGATACACGTCAAGAGGAAGGCAGCAATGCTATAACTTCCTCAGATAACGGGGCCGCAGATCCGCAAGCCGAAAGGGAGGGTGATGTCGTCTCAACCCTGCCAGCATTGTCATGCGAGTGGCTGCTATCAACCAAGCTTGCGATTGAAGCTAAAGAACACCCGGTAATTCGAGAACAGCTGCAGCAGATGGGATCCATCTCCCTGGCAGAGGAAGGTCGAATCATTTCATGTATTTTCAACTCTGATAAGGTTGTCCTTGATTTATATGAGGCGTTTGCACATTCCAGTATTTTCCGTTTTGTTGCATATTCTCAGGCGTATGTTGGGCGGGGCCTCAGCGGCACTGACTAGCACTGACTAGTATCAACGGACCGTCCTGCAGATGACTGTATGATATTTTTTTGCAGCTGCGAGAGAGGTCACGTTGATAAGCTGTTGGAGGTACAGGACGAATGTATACTTTGTGTCATTCAGAGAATCGACCTGGACATGGACGCTGCGCAGATCTTGCCAGTTGCGTAGCAGTGAGTGGGTATGAGACCTGAGCATGCAAATCAAATCCTTTGATGGACAACAGTCTGGAGGCATGCTCCAGTATTTTTGGGAATGCTGATTAACCATCATCATTCCAACTGGCCTCAGCACACCAGATACCACACATATTACGCAGGAAAGAACCGCATCCAGACAGCGAAGTTCCCTGTTTGGCTCCAATACTACGATTGATGTGCCAACTCGGCCAATATCTCAAGGCTGCCAGAGGGCATATTGCCTACGTTAGGCATGCGCGGAGCAGCAGTCCACTCTTCACCCTGATGGTTCAGCAAGCGCAGCCCAGCTAGGACACCTCTGTTTGCTTTTTGGTACAGCTGAACCCATGAACGGTACTCGTGCATGACCTGCACCAAACCGTTGATAAGAGTGCTCAGCTGAGATCCACGGCTGCTACAGTGCACACGGCCTGGTTGGCGTAGCAGGAGCGCTGTAATCAAGGGCAGCAGGGTGGACGGAGGCGTGCCTGTGATCGGTGCGCAATGACCTCAGGGTCCATGATGTTGATGTCTTCGATGCAGTCGACATGCAGTGCAGGCACGAGATGCAGCCGAGTGCTGGCTGCCACATCACACTTGGCTCTGAGTCGCTCACGATCCAACAGAACAACGTCGCCTTGAAGCAACTCTGGCAGTGGTGGAATGGTGAGCTGCCTGCACTTCACGAGTCACAGTCAGACAGTGAGCACCGCTGAGCTGTTGAACGGGCAGGTCTGCATAACACTGAAGGATCCGGCACAGATGTACCCGACTGAACACAGGGTTCGTACTCATGGTTTGGAAACGTCAGATCTTGCATGTGAAGGGCTGCCCCCGACATGTTGGTCTGATCGTCACCTGCACCACGGCAGCCCTTGAAGCGGTTGCTGCAAGACTCTGACAAGCAGTGGTATCGCATCTCAAAACACTGCTTGGGCAGATTGGAAGCAGAGCAAGAGATGTAGAGGGAGTTGTACATGCAAGAAGTGCCTCGCACCAGCCGGAAAGAGAGTGTTGGGCGTGACAGCCTGGGCGTGCCCAAGCACCATGCCATGCTGCGGCCTATCCACAAACTTGCCCCCATCAACAAGCCATTTATCATGCAGGCCATGCAGGCGTTCCAGGTACTCTATGGGCACGCCAGCTTCCTCTTGTCGCTGCCGCATTTCGATTCGGCGGGCGCATGTCTCCGCGTCTGTTTTCAGGTATACAAAGCCATCTGGAACAAGCTGGGGCTGCCAGTCTAGCATTGGGTTGAACCAAGAGTCGTAGATCTCAAGTTCGACCTCGTTAAGCTGCTGCAGAGCATGCACAGCACGTACGAATACCATTCGGTCACAAAAGACCGACCGCTCTATCAGTCGCAGATCTGCACCAGAGTCCCGAGACTGCTTCTCCTGCATGGATCGATTGCCATTCTGATGTTCCAGGAATGACATCGGCTAATTAAATTCAGTGGCGTTTAAGTAGCAGGTGGGGACCAACGATGGGGATCAAAACGTACCTGTTGCATCCGTGTAATAAGCACGTATTGCTGGAACGCGAAGGCGTACTTCTCTGGGTTCTTGTAGAAGAGCTCCAGCAAGTTTCCCGTTTGCAAGCTTTGCCACGAGCTCACTGGCTCTGGCACAACTTCGATCACCTCATGCAGGCCCGACTGCGACATGTCCCTGCTGTCTGAGCGCACCATATCCAGCCATGTCGATTTGCCCGCCCCAACGTTCCCTTCGACACAAAACGTCACTGAACGCCGCGTCAACGCCTCGGTCTCTTTGTCAATCCATTCTGCAATTGTGGCCGTCCACCGGGAGTGAATGCCGAGGCCCTGAAATTGCAATGGGCGGATCAGGCACACCGACGAGATGGCAAAATATGTCTACAACAACCGTCGAAAGATTATTTGAGCTCGCTGAAGTTCGCAGAAAATATGGCATACCTTAAGATACTGTTTAAGCGATTCTTTACTTCTACCATGCTCTTCAACGTAGAGATGACACAACTCCGAAACGCTTTCAACAGACGCCTTCTGAAGGCTGTCAAGAGCACGCTTTCCTATTCCTGGAACACTCAGCAAAGATGGTTGCTTCTGAACATAGAAAGCTCGTGAGCGCGTCCGCCGAACACCGCTTGACAGCTTCGCCGATGGAGCTGATTTAGCACAACTGATCTGTCGCTGCATGGGTCAGAGTGCAGGCGGAACCCGGAATTCCTATAGCATAAGAGCTGATTGCTATGCTCAACTACGCATGGCGAAGACGCATCTCAATCAGCCGGAGTTTGGCGGGAGATATAGCGCCACGGTTGCGTGCGCCGTCCAGATCAGGTTATGCGGTTGCGACGTACATAATGGAAACTTTGTGCATCCTATCAGAGACTATTAATGATGTACATATGTGACATGTGAGCGTGCGCATGCTCTCGGTGCGCTGTCCGCAACAGAGGCGTCAGACCGCTTTTCAGTGTCACACCGCGCTGGCGTCTTGAAATCGCCGCCCAGTGAGTCAGCAAGCAGAGCCCTGGAGACACCCTCGCCACATCCTCCTAAAAACGAAGGAAGAAATCGTGAATTAGCCGATTACATAGAATCTTGCGCCATGCTTACCTTGGCATTAGTTGCCAGAAGCGTTCATGCCGCAGTCAACGCGGGCTTCAGAATCCTACTGGGAAAATCTGTGCATCACATGATCTCCAATGTATAAACTCACTTCATACACCGGCCAACCTGATATGCACGGCCGGCACATGGTGACACCACTTTGTGTCTCGCACAGCAACATTCCATGGTTATACCGCACATGCCGCTCGATCTTGAAGCTGTGATGCCCAGACAGTGCCATTGTCTGGGAGAACAAACTTGCTGATACAGACCAGGATCGCCACTTTTGTCAGAAGTAGTGAACCACATTCATGCATACTTCTTCCACGCAGTTCACCTTACACAACAGTCAAGAATAAAAGATCCATGGGTACCTGCAGTGTCGCAGTCAAGCTACGCAGACAGGTTTTATCCCCACACAGCAGAATTCACATCCAGCACACATCACAGCTGGCGGCCATGCTCAAGTCCGTCAGCAAACAACCCAACAACCAACTCCACTCACGTGAGCAGTGGCGCGTTGTCCACCCTGAAATATTCCCCCCGCACACGCACAGGTGCACCGGAGAGGGCCTTGATCTGCTATAACGCTCATTAAGTGTGTAAGTCACGCCTCACGGCGGCTGCGGCTCGGAGCAAAGTGCGCCTGGTCATCCCGGTCTCCAGCATTGTAAATGTCAAGACTGAAGCCGTGTGCAGATTGCGCGGTGCAGGAGCGCGCTTGTAGCATGGCACCAAGCTGCCGTGCTGACCGCGTCACGCCCGGCAGGCACTTGCCGTCACGGAGGGCCTCTGCCATCAGGAAGTACGTGGCAGTCACGGTGTTGCACTCCTTCTGTTGCAGATCAAGTAGCACTGTTTCGAGGGGGACGCCCATGTCGTACATGTGGTCAAGCACACGCTGGTCAAGCTTGTAGGTGCCGGTGGCCTCATCGTAGGGCAGCAGGGCGCGGGGCAGGTGTACCGAGCTGCGCGACAGTGATCCTGACACCCACCGGTGGGTCATGATCTGCGCCAGCGTCATACGCCTGCTGGGATCCAATGTAAGCATGCCAGCGACAATGTCCTTCATGCTCTCTGACATGTGGTCTGGTGCATGGTAATTGCCGGCCATAATTTTCCTACTCAGATCGGACCTCCCTGCGAACACGATTGTGATAAGACAGGCCAGGTGCAAGCAGGTGAAATGACTGTGGCCAAATGTGGCAAATGCGGCGCAATATGGTGTTCCCTGGGTATGCTCAAGAGGAGGGGCTCACCGTTGCGTGAGTAGAAGGGTAAGTGGCCGCAGACCATGGCGAACGTAACGATGCCAAGGCTCCAGACATCCACAGGCGGGCCCTCGTAGTTTTGGCGGCCGATGATCTCTGGAGCAGCGTACGAGGGCGAGCCGCAGTGCACCCGGAGGAGTGCTCCGGGGCTGAAGATGGCTGCCAAACCAAAATCTATGAGCTTCATGTTCCGCTCGGAGTCCATCAACAAGTTCTCCAGTTTAATATCCCGGTGAACGACCTAGAAGACAGGCAAACTCAAGGGTGCGTATGCGTGCATGCTTGTGAAAACAGCAGAGGCAACAGGGACAATGGCCGGTCATGCAGGTGGCCATGAGGGATGGTTGTGGATTTGAGCATATCCAGCAGCAAGTACTGGCACCTTTGCTGATATCGATGATGCATATTTCAACATGGCTAACATGGGCCTGAAGGTGAAGTGGCACACCTCGTTTTGGTGGCAGTACTGCAGGCCGGCAACAATCTGCAAGAACAGCCGCATGGCAAGGTCCTCTGAGATGCGCTTCCTGTCACGGATGTAGTCAAGGAGGCTGCCCCCCTTGGCAAGCTCCTGGATGACGTACACCTCCGACTTCACAGAGATGACATCGTAGACATGAATCACAGCTGGATGATTCTTCAAGCGCTTCAGGATCCGGATTTCACGCCCAACCCGTCTCCAGTCATGGCCATCTTTCAGAGCATTCTACATACTTGCACCTGTTCAGCATTGCAAAACGCATGTTCTTGTCAAGGCCTGGGCTACAGGACTTGCTCCTGATCTGAACAAACTATGGCATGCTACACTCCCGTTTAAACAACCACACACTCAGATTACAAGTGACTTGAGCGTTCCACTTTTGAGAGGGCGGACCTTGTTAATGACTTTAATAGCGACTGGTTGCTGTGATGCTACGTGCCGTCCGCTCTTGACCTTGCAAAATCCACCCTCACCAATCACAGGCCCAAGTTCATATCCTTCCAGGTTATCCCCAGCCTGGCATGCTCTAGGTTCTGTAGACAGCCGCCCCCTCGCCAATGCTCCAGCCCCTATGTGAGTACTGGATGTGGTGTTGGAGGTGGTACTGCCGGCAGGAGCGGAAGGCGCAACCTTGGGATGTTGTGATGTTGACGACGGTCTGGAGGGTGGTCTAGCCAGTGCAGCGGATGTAACAGATACACCAGCCCGCACAAAACTGGCAGGAATTGTCTGCTGGTGGCGCGGTGGCATTGGTTTGTAAGCCCGGTCAGACGAGGCAGAGCGGGTGCCGTCCCAGGACTGCCGCGAGGGCTGGGCAAGTGCTGCTTGCGCCAAGGATGTGGCACGGCGGCGCAACGGCGAATCCAGGGGCTGTGGAGTGCGCCTTTCATTTGCCAAAGCTTGATCTCGGCGCAGCTGGGCATCTTTAGTCACCCTCACTGGAGTCGTGGAACGGTGGCGAATGTGTGAGGGAGGAGAGTGCTCAGCATTGCCAGAGGAGCGAGCTTGCAGCTTGGACGACCGATCGGGAGTGCAAGACCGTTGACGAGCATCGTCCATACTCCTGCGGAATGCCGCACTGCCTGACTTCGGGTGCTGGTAGTGGTTCTGAGGCTGTGGCAGATTTGATGGCAAGCGTGAAGGGGGGGTCGGCTGCAGAGTCCCGTTTCGTGGCGGTGGTGATAGGGATGGAGTGTACTGACGAGATCGCATGGCTCCAATTGCCGTGCGAGAGCGAGGCTGAGATGTTGCTGGCCTGCTTTGCAACACAGAAGCTGGCGGAGCCTCTGGCATAGGTCCAAGCAAGCGGTGCCTGCGTGAGACAGGCGCTTGGCGGCTCTGTATTTGGGGACCCTGGGGCGGTATCGGTTCAAAGTTTTGACGGCCTCGACTTTTACTGCGCGAAGGTGGACGGGGAAGTGTAGACCCGGCGTGTCGGGACCTTGCGACGCCACTGGGACTAACTGGCACTGCCCCTGCCGGTGATGGCGGTGCCGCCGACGGGATGGCTGACCTTGACTGAGCATTTCTTAAAACTTCTCTTGATCTGGGGCTTTGACTCCTCGCAAAAGCGTAGGTGCGACCTGGTTTTGCTGACTTCAATGGTGGCGTCCCTGGCGTGGGAGCTGGCTTTGCGCTTGGTAAAGCTCCGACTGGCACTTTGAATGCGGATGATTGTTGTTGACCTGCAACGTGCTGTCTTCACATTGTTCTCGTTATGATGCAGACGCTAACTTTCAACAACACCACAAAATTGCAACTTCAACACTGTTCAACGCCACACATCTTGAACAAACGCGAAACTGAAAGTTTCAGGCATCGCAACTGAGCCGAAGGTACTGCTTTGGAATTTTCATGTGCGGAGTTTCATGCCAGGCGCGTGAATAGTATGTCCCGTGCAGTTGCAGAGTCCGCGACACGCAGTTTCACAGGCATGCTGCAAATCATCCAGCCCTCGACAGTAGCAGCAGTCCAATACAGTTTTCCTCATGCTTCTTCAGCTATCTATGAATTCTGACATTCTTGGAAATGCGACTGATGAAAGGCCATCGTGCCGCGCGTTGGCCTGGCCTAAAGACAGGCTACCTGATCACGCAAGAACGTTCAACACAGTCACGACACGGCATACTGCGAGCTTCACCTGTACGTTCTTCAGCAACTAGAAGCCTTCCAAAAAACCGTTCCATCGCGTTTGTCCTCATCTTCACCTTCTCCCAGACGTTGCAAACAGTGCAGAAGCACACTAGCTTGCCAGCGCATTCAATACCTCAGTATTTATATCAAAAATCTACTCGTGAAGTACAAAAACAGGTGCTATAATCGCAGCCTGATACCCTTTAGCCGATCGCTTGAACGCACGTCTCCGGATGCAAATGCGTCACACTAGAACACGCAATCTACGAACCCCTAGGTGAACATAATAAACTCTTGGAGCCTACAGAATCATTCTGTGCATACACAAGACTACAACGGCCTTGCATAGGCCCCGAGCTGCGCATGAAATTGCTGCACACCGGCAACTTGCCACTGCTGCGGGTCGCGAATTAACAATCGTGCATGTGAGCCCATGCATATGGGGAGGGCATACGCCAGTAGACACGGCCTAGGCATGATCCTCGGCCCGATCGGTACTTCACGATTCCACCTGGCCACCATCATCATGCCACGTGCTCGCGCGGTGGTGGGCGACATTACGCTCTGGCGCTCCGGAGCTCCAGGGATGCAGGAGAGGCGTGGAAAGCATGCAC
>JAUMHO010000006.1:4889249-4904260 GCA_032360965.1 Ulva armoricana
AATGTTTGGTTGGCATGGCCCTCTGAAATGGGGTGTTGGAAGTGCTTGTTGGGCGGACTATGGGTGAGAGCATCGAGTCAGGTGACCCCAACAGAGGATGATGTCATCATTGTTTAGTGCGTGTCCGATTTGGTGGTGGCGGTGGCAAATGGCTGGGATGCATAGGAGACCCTTTTCGGAGAGTCCAGCCCTACGGGGAATGGTGCATCGCGACAGGTACCGCGAGGCTGGACGCGCGTTGCCACGCGTCGCTCGTCCCAGATCTGGGTGTGCGCTGTTGCCGGCCAACGGCTCCTGCAGCTGACGAAGATGCCCTCCTGGCTACGCTTGTCCGTTCATAAAGTCCGCGTGCGCACAAATAATTCTGCCCGGTACGTGAGACTGCTTCGCCAGGCCGTGACAACGTCGGCACGAATCAAGCGCAGCAGTTGTCTGTGCAGTTGAACAGCTGTATATATAGCCAGGGATCGGGACTTCGCGTTCAACAGAGGACCATCATCAAGTTCGTGATATTTAACTTCCCAAGGTTTGCTCATTCAATATTGATGCTGCGTTGTGTCTGGTGTGCTCGGCTTACACGACGCCCGCCACGATGCAGTAACATCGACGGGTCGGAACAGCCAGAATGGCCCCGTCCATGCGTTGTTCTGTTAAACGAACACAAAGTTTACCAATCGCTGCAAAATCCCTCACAAATGATCGAAAGGTTGATCTTGATTCATGCAAGCTCTTCTCGGGTTTGCATACGTCTGAGCGAGAAAGTCATCTACCGTTATACGCACGTAGCTGCAGTTGCGTATGCTTCAATCTGAGCGCGCTTGCTGGTCATAGGTCCTTCATCTGACAGCGAGCTATGGGTGGCGTATGTTCATGTTGCGGAGCTGACAACAAAACAATTGAAGACCAGCAAGGCCATGCGCAACCCAATCAAAGATCATCAGCCTACGCTGTACCTCAGAAGAATGCCTTGGACTTTGGTTTCCAGAAAGAATTCTTGGATCGTTTTTCTGTTGGTAAAGAGTTGGGGAAAGGGCAGTACGGGACAACCTTCGAGTGAGGCCCGCTTAAGTCTTGTCAGGGAAGTGCTGTTCATGCACTCCAGTCGCATAGCGGGATCATGGTATATTGATGTCAAGGGTGCATGCTGATCTGCGGTCTGACAGCAGTCTTTTGCGAAACAGGTGCATAGAGTTGAGGTCTAAGGAAGAGTATGCTGTGAAGAAAGTGATAAAAAGTTCCCTTACAGACAAGCAGGCCATTGACGATCTCGAGCGGGAGGTAAAAATTTTAACTGTTCTGAGAGGAAGGTCAAACATTGTGCATTTCCATGGAGCATATGAAGACAACGATGCAGTGTACATGGTTTTGGAGTGCGCCCTGGTCATTCTTTCCGCGTCATGCTCGGCGGGACATTAAAGCTGAGCATAGCTTTTGCTATGTAGATACTGCCGTGGTGGGGAGCTGTTTCAGCGTCTCTTGGATAAGGGCAAGTACTCTGAACGTGACGCTTCCGTGGTCATGCGGCAGATCCTGCAGGCGGTGGCTGACTGCCATACGAATGGTGTCATCCACCGTGACTTGAAGCCAGAAAACTTCCTATACGCAGGGGCGGATCCTGGTGCACCACTCAAGGTCACAGATTTTGGTCTGTCAGACTTCTTTGATGCCGCAAAACAACGATATTTTGACGATGTCGCTGGGAGTGCATACTATGTTGCACCAGAAGTGTTGCGCAGAAAGTATGGACCAATGGCTGATCTTTGGAGCTGTGGAGTCATGATGTACATTCTTCTTACCGGCGAAGTGCCTTTCTGGGCTCCTACAGAAGCGGGTGTGAACGGCGGCGAGCAATGCAGTTCTATATGCATTCCCCAGATTGCGATGGCCTTTCAGGCCAAAGTGGCACTTCAGGCCTATGCAAAGGAATTGTCCACATTTTGTCTGTCTGTTTTCCCACCAAGCAAGATACAACACTTTCTAAAAAAAACAAATGAATATCAGCATGATTTGCTTATGTACTGATCACACAGCGCTGTGCCCAGGGATTTTCAAGCAAGTCCTTGGTGGGCAGCTGGACTTGAATGCTGGGCCGTGCAAGGGCTTGTCCAATGAGGCAAAGCAGCTGCTTCTATCCCTCTTGACACGAGATGTCAAGGTATGCCGCGCTTTATGATAATGTGCAAAGCTACCGGGGTTTCAAATTCCTTTGTGTATGCAATGACAAAAATCTTCAAGGCTGCCATCAATTTAGCATCTGTAGCACAGGCCAGATATAGCGCTGCCAAGGCTCTCGCTCATCCATGGATATCGCAAGACGGTGCAGCACCGGACACTCCTCTGGACGTCCTGGTCGTTCAGAACATACGTAAATTTGCTGGCTACAACCGAGTGAAGCAGGCAATCTTAGTGGAGATTGCCAAGACCTTTGATCCAGAAGAAATTGTGGACCTCCGGCGGCAGTTTGCGCTGCTGGACAAGGATGGCAGCGGCACGATAAGTATAGAGGAAATGGTCACAGCGCTTGGTGACCTTCGGACAGGTGAAAGCGCCGCAAATGTCTTCAGTGCACAGGATATCCAGGAGGTGAGCATTCGACTCCTGTGTATGATGTAGTAGCTGTTTTGCGACATCACACATGTGTCTTGCTGTATCACACAAGAACAATTATTGCTAATGTGCCAGTGGCAGCCGACCCTGTGCCAGTGGCAAACTTGCTGTTTGATTTCAGTGTTGATTTCAGTGTATAACTGTGCAGATGATGAAGACCCTCGATGTGGATGGGGACGGAATGGTGGACTACATGGTCAGTACCACGCTGGTCTGGGATGCCTTGAAGCACTAATTGTGTGGAATAGAGTTGCAATGAAATCTCTACAGTGAGTCGCATGTGGAGCAGGCGTCATCTGTTTGCAGGAGTTTGTGGCGGCGTCAATGTCAGCATACCAGATGTCTCACGGCTTGCTGGCTGGCTCATCAAGCTCCTGGCAAAACCGAGTCCGTGTTGTATTTGACAAAATTGATGAAGATGGAAACGGGTGAGCCAAGCTGCCCATGCAGTTGGATTTTGGTGCCGGCATACATGACATGATACTTGTGTCACAGGCAGCGGACCGATGTTTGAGGACGCGTCGGTGTTGATTTGCAGGTTTATCTCACAGAACGAGCTAGCCAAGCTGATGGGGGATGATGAGTCCATTCTTGATGTCATCAAAGAGGCAGACAAAGATGGTATGTGTTCGTATGCGTATGCTCAGCTGTGATGCAAATGCAGGTCCACGACGCAGCACGCAACAAGTGCATGACTGCATCGAAGGTCGGGCACTGACTCCCAACTGCGCGCAGGGAATGGCCTCATCGACTTTGAAGAATTCCATGTGTTGCTTCGAAATGTGATCCGGCGACGCTGAGTTGTTTTCTCTATCATCACATCCCGGACCGGTGTTCGCGACGCACCAGCAAGTATCATAAGTTTGTCAATAAGCATAAAACAAGCTCAAAGAAAGCACGCTGACAACCTTCTTCAGACCTTTCATCATGATGGCTTCCTGAATTGGCATCGGCAGGGCTGGGACACCTCATACGGACAAGATTGGACCAACTTTCAATGTATTCCTTTGCCCTTCATGCCAATTACCACTGCCATATAGTGATACGGGACATGTAACAAGGGATGATATGGTTCAGAGGCACTGAGATCCCTGTCTCATGACAAGGCAAGCAAGTTTGTGATGGACCAGACGTGGCAGTGCTGGCTGAGAACTGAGTTTGAAGCCATATCTTCGTCTTTCTCAAAACAGCAGTAGCAGATAGAGTACTTCAGCTTTCTGGAGGCCATTATGGTGTCGACAAGTTCTTTTCCCAGCAATCATGTTCGTCAATGCCTCGAGTGATGGGAGGCCGACAGCGGGTTGCGTCATGCAAGGCCTGCTGTTTCCTGCAATGATCTTGCGCTCCATTGCGTACCTGTACAGGAAAAAGTCATGTTTCTTGCCTGATCTGCGAAGTGGAACATGTGCGGCAACCTGACATGAAGCGCCCCTTGTTGCATCCCATGGCTTCCATGCAATGTCATAGGTTACTATTGTACCTGTTTCTTGCCTATTTTTGAATGCGTAGCAAAATGTATGACGCTTGCATGCCTGTGCATGAATCCTTGCCCTGACAACCAAACTGGGACGTGTATGCGATGATGCTTGCGCCACCGCAACCGCTTTTAAGCCTCTTCAGCGTTCACTTGCTTGCATGCGAGTGCCACTGGATTTCAAGTTGTGGCTGCTGAATGATTGAGGTGCACATGGCGCGTACAGTGGTACGTTTGTACCAGCAGAGGTTCCATGCAGCATGAACATGCTTACTGCTTCAGTCTACAAGAAACCAGGTCTGCGAGGCTTGCGTAATTGCAGACAAATTTTATGAGACTAGTCTGCCAGGTAACAGCCGCTGAGGCTTGCAAAGCGGAAAAACAATGGAAGCAGTGATACAGTCAGAAGGTGTGCTATGGCTTACCTGTTGTTGTTGGGCAGGTGTACATTTGCTGGCCGAGTTTGTTAATAATTTTGCCCGATTGGAGAACGTCTTGGTGTTTCTTGGTCTTCCACGGTGCTTTCTAGCGACATTGCGGCAGCGTTGGGACACCTCACCGTGCATGCTATAATGCTCCTGGCGGAATACCTGTTACTCCTGATGCTAAGTACTGTGCTGACAAAGTAGCATCTACTGAAGATGTTCAAGGCTTTGACCCAAATTCTGGCTCCCTGAACAATGATATCTTGCCCTGGTAAAGCCATTCGGATCCTTCAGTAATGCTCAACTTATCTGCTGGATTTCATGCATTCTTTTGTGCGCAAATCTTGCCCAAACAACATGACCAGGCCAGGTTTTATAAGCGCAGGTATAATCACAAGCATGGGCAAATAAAACTATTGGGCACCACCGCATAACCCATGTGCAGGTTTTCCGGGCAACCAGTAGCTGCCTCAGATTTTGGTTGTGGATTGTTCGGTTAGAGGTATATCATAAAACATAGGCCGGGCTGCCCCTTCGTTGTAATGGGTACCTGGCCTTTTCATCTCACCGAAAGGTAGATCCCTTCAGCCACCTATTGTAAGGCAGCCCAGAGACACTAGGGCAAGCTTGTGCCGCTTTGCCGGACTTGATCTGTCAGGATGCAAACTCATTGACACAGGAGCACCTCCAACAGGCGTAGGTCGAAACAAAACGTTCCTTGTTTGGGACTGGATGAAGCTGTCCAGCAGCCGGTGCAAAGCATTCGGAGGTTTAGACCATAATGACTGGACCGATGTATCTTATGATGGCATCAGCACTGCAGGAGCTTGACACACAAACCATGCTGCGCAAAATGTGGTCCGGATGTGGCAACATGGTCTGAAACATGATGGGAACATCCACAGAGATAGCTGATGAGGTCACAACAATGTAGCCAGCATGGCCTTGACCCTAGCCACTATAGCACCGAGGCCGCAGTCACACTGATCTGTGCCCTCATGCACTCCACCGCAGTGACAGCCCCGTGCCGCCACCGCTGCCGTTGCCATGCCCACAGAGTAGAGTTGCGTCTGCGCACCGGAAGCTCGCCCGAAATGATGTAATCTCCAGCGTTGCCTTTGTGATGGCGTCTGTAGTCTCCGGTGCAGCACAGACGGAGTCAAACATGCACATGGACAGGTCAGCCTATTAGCTCGCACACATGCTTGTGTCTGCAGGTCTGGGGCGACTTCCAAGTCACCAGGGGCGAAGCCCCCGGCGTCGCGCATGACACAGCGTTTCACACCCAGTATCCCAACAGAATTGTCCTCGGACACTCCGTGTCCCTCTCAGGGGCAGCGGCCATGCTCTGCGGGTTCACGTGCTGCATCCCGCACCACCATCAAACGGCCGGCGCTGGAGCGGTTTCATGGGCAGTCCTGATGGTGGACGTTGTCAGGGGTCTCCGCGCGAGCAATTTTTCAGGTGGGCATCGGGGGGCTGCTGCAAGCGGTGCCCGACCACCCTAATCTTCAAGACAAGGCCAACGTGGCCATTGTCGCCTAGGTGGTAGAGCTGCTCCATCTCCTCTGCATCTTCCGGACGGATTGCCCTTTGCATAAATCTTCCACCGTACTCAACCCTGGCACACAGATGTGCCTGGACGCATGCGTCTCAGTCTACATCCTCCGTATCCCAGAGACGGACATTCCCGCCGGTGTAAGTATGTGGAGCACCTGCCTTGCTGGCATACCAGCTCAGAATGAAAAATGGCGCCCGTGCGTCGCACAGCTAAACGAGCACCGACCCGTACAGTTGCCGCCATGCCTGCGTGCACCGCCACTGCCACGACAAAGGGTACCACAGTCAACAGAGCCTCCTGTCTACTACTTTCTTCGATGTGAAAACAAAATCGACAGTTACAGCGGAGAATACACCAAGGCAATCGCAGCCCCCAGACAAAATCTGCAGCTTCATCCACACCTGCCAAGCCGGCTTCCACGATGATGACAATCCCCTGGCCAAGAGATCTGCAGCCGTGATTTCCCACTTGCAAGGGGAGCGGCCACTGACGGCCATGCGCCCCACACTATAACGCTCCTGCCCCTCCACCACGCAAATAATATATGCACCCATGTTGAGTACTTGAGCTGCACACAGGCACGGCCATGCCCGCAGGACACCCTAAGCCTCTCAGTGGCTGCGCACATGTTCGACAATCCGCGCTGCCCCCACCTATCAGCTTACATGTAGGCAAGCTCAACGCCTGAAACCTGGTGAAGGGGGAGTGCACCCTCACTACTGGAGGGGAGGCATACCTACTCAGTCACTCACGCGGGCCGTCACCATAGAACGCCCATCAGAAACTATGTTGTGTATTGTTAAATTTTTTCGGTGCACTTGACTACGGGCATATGACTCTCCACATGTATGCCCCTTGTGTCCGGAGCTTGTGTATGAACGCAACGCTGACCTGGTCATGGCAAACCCTGCTGAAGGCAGGTGGAGGGTTGCTGTAGCCGATGCCTCTGGGCTTAGCGTCAAGCCCCAAAACATGGGGGTTGTTAGCTCATTATATATGTGCCAGTGAGATCTTCACTTCCTGACTGTTTGCAAATTTGCATGCAGACGCTGTCCTGCAGGCAGTACTGAATGCATAGGGTGTTTGTGGGTCATGTGCATGAGGGTTACACACCGTGGATGAATTCATTCACTGTTTTGTAACAACCCCAAGTGGGTACATATCTGGATGACGAATGACTGCTCTGCTGATCAGACACAAGACGTGAAGGCCACTGCTTGGTGTGACTGTCCTGACACCTCTGTACAAGTGCAAACCTGTCACCAGTTGGTCTCATTCTCTTGAGGCTTTGCTTGTTCGTTGAGTTTTTGTGGGTCATGGCAGACATGGATCAACAGAAGCACCGATCGAGATCATGTGCATGAAGAAAGCATAGATGGTTTGCATGGCGATACACCAGTCCATTGCGCACGTATAGCTCACGCCATGGTGCACCATGGCCATGCACGTACCCTCTATACCCCGGTTAAGAATTCGCCAGACGTGAGGTTGGGCAAGTGAGGCTGGGCTCCCAGCAGGATGCGGGCTATATGCTGCTGAGCTGGAGAATCCCCACTTCAGGGGAATTCTTAGCTGCTTACCCAAGGATTCCCCCGCGCACTACGTACGGTCAAGGACGGACGTCGTTGCTGCATGCATGGATCGAACTCAGCATCTTCCGGTCATGGCTGGTGGATAGTGATCATATTTAGTGAGTGTGGACTGTGCCACAAAAGCTATTGAGTCGTGTTCCCACCTGTCGTTTGTGAAACTTCGTTTTTTGACGTGCCGTCATGGAGAATATAGACGAGATATTATTACAAGCGATCAGGTCAGTGCCGGACGGAGTCGACGCAGCGAAACAAATCTGGGAAGGTCTAGACAGACTGGCTGAAACAGATCCTGCTGGCTATAAAACATTCGTTGACAAACAGATCAAGGAGGGAGGGGGCAAGGCTGTCAGGTCAAGCACTTCAGACAGCAGGCCCGAAGCGGTACTGACGGCCGCAATTCAACAAGCACAGGGTACTGAAGATCCCTGCCAGATCATAGTTTCGTTATTTTCTAGTTATGCCTGTACGCGGCCAATTGCTGCTGGGAAAACGCTGCGCTCGGATGATACAAATCACATCGAAGCGTTAGAGGTTGAGTTCCGGGTGTGGTGGCCAGTATTTATGAATGACCTAATTTCCAGAGACTCCAAAATGGAACTAAAGAGCGTGTTATTTCAGGAAAAGAGAGCCACCTTCGGTGTTTCAGGAGCAGGGGACAGACGCCGTGTGTTTGAGCTGTACACGCATACGGACGCTATCAAGTTTGTCTGCGAAAATCAACCACCTGGTTCGAGGGAAGTTGTAATTGAGAGAGCATGCCGGCATGTAGAGGCATTTGCAGGATACAGGTTATGCAGGCACAGGCGTAAGCTGCAGGTGAAATCACTGTCCCGATATGACAGCCAAACCAGAAGTCGGACAGTTCACATGGACGAAAATGTTTCCATCCAACGTTAGCCATACACGACTGCGAAGAAGTGTGCTTTCCTGCAGGTGTTAGCAGAATGTGCAAGCAAACTGGAAGCAGAGCAGGCAACGGCGATAGCAAAGGCTGCAGCTGCTGAAAGGGCAGCGAAGGGCACAAGTCTTGAAGGTTGCCCAACAATGGTCGCACAGCTGCAGAGCATAGTGGGTAACACAGCATCTGGACCAAATTCTGCACCACCAGCAGACGCAGAAGCTGGTGTTATTCGAAAAGCACTGATCGAGGAAGTGGACTTATACTGTCATGCTGCCATAGAGCACAAAAAAGCACAACCTGTGGCCTTGAAGCCGGGTGTGGAAGTGACCTGGCACAGGAGGCAGGCAGGTGGAGCACTGGCACTCGCATGCCTTCCAGCAGACTGTTATGTTGCTGATGTGAAAATAACATCAGATGGTGACACCATGGACATATACGTTCCGCTGCATCAAACAACAAAGATCCGCAAGGCCGGGCTCGACTCAAATATTGTCAAGTACTCAAGAAAGCATCATTGTTTGCGCATGGTATTCCCACATGTGGGAGCTGACTGCCAGAATGATTAGCTGTCACCACGGCAGTCCAGTGGATCTGCTCAGGGTGACGTGCAATCTACACGGAACCTATGGAAATATGGGTGGTCATTTGTATTTCAGATCTAGTATTTCTTCTGTCTCCCATACTGGCCACTCGGGGCACCCACATCACATTGCGCAGGTAAGGGTGTCAGTTTTCAGCTGCAGATATTAGCAGGCGCTAGACAGGTGAAGCAAAACAAAAGGTGTCAGGCAGAAGCATGTGGCTGTAACACTGCTGATCAACCTCTGGGGATATACCACATGCATTGCAGCGATAAGGGTCACATATGGAATCGTTTGCTGTTGGGTGCCGATGGTTTTGGAAGACTCTGTCTGGAGATTGAGTGTGGAACAAGGTGTTTGAGAGATGTGCCCAGTCCCAGTACGGCAGAGCGCGGTTAAAGCAGTCTATCGAGTTGGTAAAATCAATTTGACGCTGATATACCTTACAGAAGCTGGATGTACAGTCTAGTCTGGCTGAGCTGAGGCATAGACTGCCCTTCAATGCACAGGCGGGCCAGGCCTGTCTACTGTGCCCGGTTCAGCGATCTGAATCCACCTCTGTTTTGGGGAATCCATGTCAGGAACAGCATGTCTGAAATGTTTACTGGCAGCACATTCGCATGGGATATTGGACCGGAGTGCCATACGGCTCAGCATCGGTTGCATGGTTTGACCCCTGAGTGTGGGCAACCCCTGGGAGGCCGTGGCTCCCGGTGCAGCCACCGTTACATCATTCCGCGCTGTGTTCACAAATACGGCATGTACACATGTGCTGTGACAGATGTGTGAGACAGTAACCCCGAGCCACAGCTCCTGGTCTGTACCTGGTCTGCGCTGCACTCATCCAGCATCCGGAAACAAGACCGCAGAAATGTAGGACTCAAAACTGTTGCCTGTCACTTTGCAACACTGGACATGATATTTTTGGTCACGAAGCTGATGCCTGTACACTGACATCTTTAAGTGACTGCGTGATCCACCTTTCCTAATCCCACTTACGCATTGAACCCAGAACAAAGTGCACATGTTGGACGAGGCATGCCATTGCCATCTTACTCGACCATCCACACCGCTCATGGGACAATGTGACAAGGGCCATGTGTACCACAGTCGAACCGTGTGATCATTATCTGCTCCCTTACAGTAGCTGCAGGTGCAAAACAGAATAACACAACTTCGGGCATTCCACCGTACTATTCTTAGCATCGGCCAAGCGTCGCAAGGCGGACAGTGTAGTACAGAGTGTCTGCAGGCTGCGCCCTGATCTCGCTCCGGCCTTTTCATCACATGCTGACCCCCTGTGAGGAGGAAAATACACCTCTACCATGACCACGTCAACTGAATCTATCAGCAAAATGCCACCTCCTGATTTTATCCGTCCGGATGGAGCCGTACAGGTGCCGCAACGTAGGCTCATGCAATGCAACAAAGAAAGATGATTGTGGATCGAAGCGCCAAACGATAGTGGTGTACTGTGTTACACGGAGATCAACCCAAAATCCCGGCAGCGCCAAGGGGTAAAATTACAAGCCAACCCAAGCAATCAACTAAACAACCAACACAACCGATCAACCACACATTCTAAACCGACGTCACACCCACTGACCTGAACGCCCTACATAAACACCCAGACAACAGTACAACCACTCGCCAAACAATGCACAATGCCCCGAACGCAGCACCTGCAAATCAGAAACACCCTGACACAAACAGAGCCGGCCCTGGAATCCAGCTCGCCCCAGAGCCTTGCATGCACACCCCACCGTCGCCAAACAAGCACGTCATGGGCAACCATCCATGACAGCGAAGGCGAGCACGTGGTACCCCCTCCCCCAGGGGACCCGCGAACAGAATTGGCTGGGACGCGGGTGACAAGGGGTCAAACGCCGGTGCGGGCAGGTCAGAGTCCGGGATCGTGGAGATAGGGAAAGGGGGGGAAGGTGGAGGGAGGGAGGAGCTGGCAGCAGGGGGGGGGTGGTGTACTGTGTATCTATGAGGCAACGTCCAATGGGTCCAATCCTTGCTTGATTGACAGTCCAATAGAGCCAACATGAACGAGGATTTGATGGAGCATAGGATCGAGCATGGCCCAACTACGTCCAAGACGAATACAATACATCGCAGTTTGACCAGATATTAGAGTCTAATGTGCTGGATGCATCTTGGAACCCATTGTTCGAACGCGTACTCGAGATGACCTGGTGTCTACAGGTATTTAATGCATGCTTGAAACGTACGCCGGGCATGGACCACAGTGACGGAAGGCCTTGAGACATGCTGATTTGGAATATGGGAAACCCCCACACCTGTGGCCTTTACTTGGGTGTGCAGAAAATTCTCGCAAATCCCCTGACACTGCGTCGACTCTCTGGACAACACGCCAGCTGCGCGGGTAAGCTTTTGACCACATCGCCGGCCATCGACGATGGCTGCTGCAAATTCGGCCACAGTAGTTTTCGGAGTGTTGGGAGGACTGGCTGGTGCAGCTGGGATGTTTCTTACTGTTGCGAGTGGAGCCATTTTCCCCCGGTACACTCCTCCCGATCAAAATGATGCATGGCAAACTAAGTCTGAAGATCTCATGGCTGAAGGCAACTGGGTGTGTTCTACCATGCAACAGGACGACACGCCACACGAGAACGCTGAGTTTCTTAGCGCCATAAAGTTAGCTTCGTGCCCGTTGCAAAAGGTGTCCAACGCTTGAGGTTATTGACGTGTAGCCACGGGAAGCCGGTGGGCCCGTCCACCTAAATCCGGTCACTAACAAAGTCTCGGGGGCAGAGTTCGCGAGGCAATGTCTTACAGCGGCTGACACAGATGACGATGATGAGTGATTTACATGCACATCTTGATGGCAACAGTGTGTAAGTGTTTCTGGTTCCGTTATTGACGTGTAGCCACAAGAAGCCTGTGGGCCCGTCCACCTATATCCGGTCACCGACACAGCCTCGGGGGCAGAGTTCGCGAGGCAATGTCATACAGCGGCCAACGCAGAAGACGATGATGAGTGATTTACATGCACATCCTGATGGCAACAGTGTGTAAGTGTTTCTTGTTCTAAGTCGGACGATCACTTACATTTGAGCTGTACTCTGCGACACAGCACAGCACTGGACACCTTGCATCAGTGATACATGGTTCATGACCAACCCAACGACACCAGAGGGGAATTCAGATGCTGTTCCGATGCATGCTCCAACTATGGTGTGGGTTGAACGTCAATAGTGAAAGTACCTGCATCACATAATCAAAAGCTTATGGGAGTGTTATGCAACTGGTTATCATATTGAGTATCGAATAGAGATTGGCGTACATGCCGGGGCCTTGGATGTGGAACCTGCCACACTGCATGTCACATTCAGGTGAAACAGTGCTCCCTTCAGGCACCCAGCTGCCAACGTCACGTACAAGTCTGCAACACGTTGCCTTGTCAAATGATTGCTATTGTGCTCGCTCGTGACATCGACTGTGCTTTGGTCTCTGGCTGGAACAGCAAGAGGTGTCAACCACCTCAAGTTGTTGTCATCAATGATAAATCTCCCCTGTATGACACAACTGTGACATGGAGAACTGAAAGCTCGCTATTCAGTACTAAAATCAACAGATAAAGCAGCCATTGACCTTATGATTCGTCTTCAGCCCGCCCGCATGGTGCCCCAGCAGGGCGGTCCAAAACTCTTTGCAAACAAACTTCATCTTGGCTAGAGGCTCCTCCATGCGAGCCATTCCTTCTGTCAGCCTTCAACAAGTCAGAGGTCACAATTCCATCGATGAACGCAGTGAGAATTTCTGTAAACATCCGTGGGCGAAGAATACCGTTCTGCAAGCTGGAAACCAATTCGGAAACCCATCGTCTCCACAGCATGAACCGCTGCTACCAGATCTTGACCAACAGCGTAGTACCTGACCATTTCAAGAACCAAGTAATCTACTGTACAGTCAATTGAATTGTGACCTGGGACAGGTGACCTGGTCTGGCCAGCTGTACCATTGGGCATCCCTGCGTGTCGCGAGGGGAAAAACCGAGCTATGAACTTCTGTAAGATAAACTCTGTTACAGTATTGCTTCAGTATGGCATGATCGAAGTGATATGGATCGCAACGAGTACATCATCTGACATGGTGCGCCTCAGCACTATTACTTTCTATCCGGATATCAACGACTGAATTACAATCAGACGGATCCGTTTTGTACGTTTGCGCCGGTCCATCGCGGGAAAACACTGGGTACGTGACGCGGATCGTTGTCTACAGCCAATATCACCTACGCCACGGGACACGATGGAGTTTTGGTGACGCACCGCTGCAGGTCAACGACCGACAGTCACATTAGACGTCTAATTATGGCTGGAGGATCACCGCTACAGGTTTTAGATCCGCTTGGTGTTAAAGAGCTTGTGTGTGCACGCACTCGTCCCAGGGCTAGTTCTGATTCCGTAGCCGAAACCAATAAAATGGAAACCGAAGCCAACGCAGAGGTGCTAGCGTTGACATACGGGGCTGTCGTTCGCCAGCTTTTGGCTGATCTCAATGACGTGGAGAGCGTAAACTCGCAGCTAAAGCAGATGGGAAATAACATTGGAATGCGCTTGATTGAAGAATTCTTAGCAAAGACGGGAATAGATAGATGTAATAACTTTCAGCAGACGTGTAAGATCATTGCGGAGCGAGCATTTCCCATGTTTCTGGGCGTGCGCGGCAGTTCCAGAGCTGTTGAAAGCGGCGAAAGAGAGGCAATCATAACGCTGAAAGAGTTGCCTCTTGCAGAATTCGTTGAAATACCTGCCCACTATCAGGGCTTGCAGTATTGCAACATGGTGGCTGGGGTTGTCGAGGGTGCACTCGCAAGAGTCAACATGACGGTTAAGTGTGACATTGTAAAAGATGTTCTCACGGGTGCGCAAGAGTACGAGTTCTTGCTCAAACTATTGCAAGATGTTCCAGCAGAGCAATATCCATTCGGCGAGAATGACTGAAACAGAGGTGTACTGATTGGAATATTATTCTCCAAGCTATCAACTGTAATCGAACTGACATTTCTTCCCACACATGGTAGCGCAGGAGTAAGTTGGGTTTCTTGCTGTGTATCTGTGTACCATGGCGTGTTGCGGAGTACGTGAATATTGCGCAGGTTGTGAGTTTTGGGTATGTGTATGCACCAGCGCTACCGAGATACGTTTGGGAGTGACCAGACGATTTTTTCTTCGCTTAATGCACCATGGTGTGTCTGATCCATGAAATGGCTTCAATCTATGGGGTTGTGCAATGCATTGTTGATTGCTGCTCTCCAGGTCGGCAGCAGGTCCGCATGCATAGCACCCTCATCCTGCTGAGAGCGCACCCTCACTTTCCCAACCTCACTTCTGCACGACCACCGACAGCGGGTGTTACACGGTGATCAACCCAGAATCCCGGCTTGCCAAGGGGTAAAATCACAAGCCAACCCAAGCAATCTACAAAACAACCACACATTCCAAACAGACGTCACATCCATAACCACCCACTGCCCCGAACGCCATACATAAACACACAGACAACAGTAAACCCACTCGCCGGACAACTCACAATGCCCCGAACGCAGCAACTGCAAATTCAAAACACCCTGACACAAACAGAGCCGGCCCTGGAATCCAGCACGCCCCAGAACCCTGCATGCAAACCCCACCGTCGCCAAACAAGCGCGTCATGGGCAACCATCCATGACAGCGAAGGCGAGCACGTGGTACCCCCTCCCCCAGGGGGCCCGTGAACAGAAGTGGCTGAGGGGGGATGACAGGGGCAAACGCCGGTGCGGGCAAATCAGAGTCCGGGATCGTGGAGATTGGGAATGGGAGGGGGGGGGAGGGGGGGGGGGGGGGGCATTCCTTGAG
>JAUMHO010000006.1:4904360-4924203 GCA_032360965.1 Ulva armoricana
TCGTAGGGCATGATTGACCGAAGTGTGTAGTGATATAAGCTGAGGTCGATATGCTGTAATCACTCTTTCTGACTAAGGCTGCATTCAATCTCGAAGTCTAAGACAGCTGTACGTGGTAGAAGTATACCGACAAACCCAGTCAGGTATGACCGTATAGTAATCCCTGCTTGTCCGGTATATCCTGTTCCGGTCTGGTCTATGGGCCACGATTGTGGTTCACAACAGCATGTCCACTTCCGGTCAGGCCTATGGGCCACGATCCTAGATCACAACAGATTTCTGATCAGCGGTTCATAAATGAGTTGCGTGCGAACTGTGTGTATGACGACGTGAAGGCTGCGCCGCCGGATCCCTCTGGGACAGCTGTGGCTGTTAGGGGGGTTAGAATACCATGGCGTAGTGGAGAGCATCCAGCTTTAGGTGATAGGCACAATGTGGCTTGCAGAGAGCTTCATCACAGACCGAGGCCGGAAGATGACATCCCTGAGGGACATCCCTTGTCTCCTCTACATGAACTTGTAATGCTCATAGTTCGCCATGGCCATCGGCGCACTCCTGAGGTCGCCAATGATGTACGTGCTGCTGTGAATGTTGTGGTACAGTCCAGTGTTGTATGCATGACATGCAAGCTGACTCGGCCGTCAGTCCAGGTTGTGAACTTGCTTGGGTATGGCCATGCATGAGGCGCATCCAGGAGTCGCTGACAGGGACGCTGAGGAGATCCGGGTAGATCTCGTGAGTGATCTGGTAGGATCCGCAGACATGTTTGACCGAAGTGTGTAGTCATATAAGCGAAGGTCAACATGTTGTAACTACTCATTCTGACTAAAGATCTGCGTTATACTCAAGGTCTAATATCCGTACGTGGCAGAAGTATACCGACCGACCCAGTCAGGTATGACCGTACGGTATCCCTGCCTATCCGATGTGTCCACGTCCGGTCTGGCTTATGGGCCAAGATCCTGGATTACAACACAGTGACCCCTGCCTGTCCGATTTATCCAGTTCCGGTCTGGCCTATGGGCCACGATCCTGGTTCACAACAGTGAATGATTATGCACTGCAAGAGTACGAGCCCTGCCTTCGCCCGGAGTGGGGCCCTGAGAGGCGCACACCGAGCTCGGACGGGTCTCCAATTTTTCCGTATGCTGGCACCACTGGTGCAACAAGTGTGTGTCCAACTCAAATTGTCCATCGTGATAGAAATTGCACAGACTTGGGAGATGCTCACATCGTCCCACCCATCATTGAGCGTGGGCTGCTACCGCCTGAGGGTGTGCGCAGTCCTTCACCAACAAGTCCGGACAGTTCTGCATTGCCGTCTGATGAGCCAGCCCCTCCACCTCCTCCTCCCGCTATGGGCGTTGTTGGTCCAATGCGCGGGTTGCGGGGAGCTGCGGTCTCTGGTTTCCCAGAGGGGGTACCGGATCTCATGGGGCGACGAAGGCGGAAGCTAGATAGGATGGCGTCTGGCTCTGGGGGAGCTGCGGAGGTGGATCCTGCAAACGAAGTCGGCCAGTTTTTGCGCCCACCTGATGAGGTAAGGGTACCAGCTGCGCCAGTGCGCACAAACCCTTTGTTTCGTAAACGTTCAGTACCTGATGTTTCTGCTGTGGATTACGCTGGGGTTGAAGCTGAGGCTGACCTGGCTGCATTGAAACTGAGCGAGTCCCCTAACCTGGATGCATGTGAGCAAGGGAGCTCCACAGTAGAGAGTGCTGTTGACTGGTCTGAAGATGTGTCGGCTGAGGCTGATTGTGTGACGTCTGATGCAGCAAATACAGCGCCGACATAGGTCAGTCCTGTCAGTGGCAAGACTGCCAGGCGTATTGAGTCGCGCCGGGTAGCAGCTGCCAGGAAGAAAGCTGCTGCCTTTAGTGATGACCCAACCTTGAACCAAGCAATGAAATGTTTTCATAGAGAAAGGTGGTTAGAAGCTATGCTAGAGGAGCTGTCTTCACTAAGTTAGCACGGTGTGTTTGATCTCTGTGAGCTGCCTGCGGGAGCTGTGCTAGTCACAAGAAGATGGGTCCCGAAGATTGAGCGAGGCGCTCAGGGTGAGATTGAACGATTCAAAGCGAAATATGTTGCGAGGGGGTTTACTCAGATTTGTGGGATAGATTTCTTTGAGACTCGGGCACCTGTAGGCCGCTATGCGACACTGAGGTGTTTGCTAGCGATCTGTGTGCAAGAAGACTCAGAAAATAGTCATGTTGATATCAAATGCGCGTTCTTGAATGGTAAACTCGAAGAAGATGTCTTTGTTGAGCAACCTACAATCTTAGGTGATGGCACAAGCCGAGTATGGCGGTTAAAGGAAGCGCTGTATGGTCTTAAGCAAGCAGCTCGCGAGTGGCATAAGGCTTTGGCTGAACTGTTGCATGAACTTGACTTTGTCCGCTCTACTTGTGATCCTGCACTGTATGTGTGCAAATATGGCAGATGCTTAGTCTTCCTGTGGGTTGACGATCTGCTCATATTCACAACAAAGAATCTGATGGAACCACTCGTAAAGAAAATCATGCGTAAGTTCAAAGGACGTAGCATAGGTGAACTTGATTTTGTCCTGGGAATGGAATTGCTTCGTGACAGAGAGAACAGAACCATTACCATTACCCACCGGAAAATGATCAGTGAACTACTTGAGAAACATAGCATGACTGGATGTAGAAAAGCACCTACACCACTGGTACCAAAAGAGAAACTAGTAAGTCTGAAGGAAGATCCTTCTCGAACCAAAGCATCTGTCTCAGAGCATAAAACTTTCATGCAAGCTGTAGGAGGAATCCAGTACATGGCTGTAGTGACGCGGCCAGATTTGGCATTTGCAACTCATTCCCTGGCCAGGCATATGGCTGGGAGTGCCAAGGGGCATTGGTTATAATTATGGTTGTAACAAATTAGCTGCACAGCATGTTATGAGATACTTGCAGAAGACAATGAATTTCGGCTTACAATTTAAAGGCTCTGGGGAGAGCAGTGTGGCGGAAGCGTATACTGATGCTGACTTTGCAAATGCTAGAATCTTGAAGAGTGTCTCTGGTTGCCTAGTGAGGATGTCTGGGAACTGCGTGTTCTGGAGATCCAAGCGACAGGAAATCATTGCTGAGGATACCACTGAAGCTGAGCTCATTGCGATGAGTGCTGCAGCAAATGAACTCATGTGGGTCAAGCAGTTGTGTACTGACTGGAGCATCACTGCACAGAAACCAACATAGTGGGGAGATAACAAGAGCGCAAATTTGCTGGCCCTTGACCCAATTTTTAGTGATCGGTCTAAGCAAATTTCGTGTGCGCCACCTGAGGTTGAGAAAGGCCGTAGAGTTGGTTGAGATGGTTGTTGAATGGATAGGAACCAAGGAGATGTTTGTTGATGGGTTAACAAAGGTGTTGGCTAGGCCTGCACTGTCTGACATGAGGAACAAGCTACATCTAGCTGATGTGGGGCCACCCCCACCACCCATGCTAGCTGCTGTTGTAACCCATAGGTTTGGTAAGCCCGCAGGCGATGGCAAGATGACATACACGCAGGGGATACAGGTCAGCATGCCTTGCTTAGGGTAGGGCAAGGTTATCTGGCCTGTTAGACTCGGATCATGTGAGACTGTAATATGAACGAGTTGTCACAGTCTGAGGCACATAGCTTATATGGCCTTTAGCCTATTGCCACAATCAACACAATCACACTCCCCCACAAGGTGCAGCTGTCGTAATTTGACGACAGTGCCGCGCATTCATGGACTGCTGCGGCGATGCGGCGGCACTAGTACATGCATGAGATATTACCCCAGATCCGACAATGGATTATGCGGGATTTGGTGATTGTAGCAATAGGCCAAGGGCCATATAAGCTACGCGCCTAACACTGTAGCCACTCATTCGTCTATACAGTCTCACATGATCTGAGTCTGACAGGCCACACAGCCTTGCCCCATCCTAAGCAAGGTATGCTGACTTGTGTTCCTTGCGTGTATGTCATCCTGCCATTGCCTGCGGGCTGACCAGCCCTTTGAGCTACAATAGATACATCTCTCTTGTTCCACCTACAGCAAGCACTCTCTGCTAGACGGTGCAGATACTGCATCGCCTGCTTACCCAACCTACGAAACGTCTCATGGGTGAGAGGCACAAATTTCACACCCGCCCTGTGCGTGCTTCGTGTACTTTTTAATCCTTCTCCCTCACTTCCGCGGCACTGCCTACCAGATTGGCTGCCTTTGCAACAACACTATCCCCTGCTAGGTAGATGGAGCTCACATCCAGGAATACAACACCCTCTGCCGCGTCGATCAGCAACACATCACCCTTGCTGTCATCCATGATCGCGTTCAGCTTACGCACCTCAGGCTCATGCGAGGTAGCAAAGCGTGCTTTAGTTGCCTTGCGGCGCCAAACCGAAACGGTAATGTCGTAGCGCAACACCCTCAGTCCTGTATTCTTACTACAACACATCGGGTGATCTACGTCACCCGCCCGGATCCCCTGAATGCAATCACAGACCACCTCGCAGCCTACGGGCAGCATCACAAGCGGCATTCCACCTCTGAATAACACTGCATGCACGGACTCTATGTCAGTCATGGCCAGCGTTTTGTTGGTTGGCAACGAGTCTAGAAAAAGTGAGGACCCCCTGCACGCTCAGCTGAGCATCCGGGCACTGGCTTTCTCCCTCTCCGGAGACCCGTCTGTCATTTGATGCAGCAGAGCATCACACCGTGCCTTAACTAGTTCATGCAGTTTGTTTATTTATTCTTTTGTCAGAGATGAACTCTCGTCGAGCTCTTGCGGACACCACACCGACACCTCTGCCACACTTTGATGCAATTTTCCCCATAGCAATTGTTTTTGCACACTGTATGCGCCAGCAAACGGCTGGAAGGGCTCAAGGGCGGCGGTCAAAGCCCGCTGGGCCAGCGCTGCGGCGGAGACCAGTGCCGCGTTGGCCTCCACGTCTGTCGTGTTGGCGAGGCTGAATCTGCCCGGGCGCAAGGGCAGGTGGAGCTGTTCCAGGGTTGTGGCCGGCATCTTTGGGGCGCGCGTGATCTCGCGTAGGGCTGCGACAGCCTTGGCCTCCACTTGCTGGACCGCGTCCTCGGCGAACGCCCACGGCAGCACACGCATGTATGTATTTGTGTGTAGTATTTTGGGCAGAGGGGGGTTTATGGATGTGATGCCTGTCATGGTTTGTGCAGTTGTCTGGTCGTTTTGCTTGGGTTGGCTTGTGCGTGTACCTCTTGGCGATGCCAGGCTGTTGCACTTATCTCTGCGTAACCCAACCAGCATCACTGCCTAAGCACAGGTAGGCATACATGTTTAGTACACCAGGCTCATAGACCAGGGGCGCACAGCCACCATAGGGCTCCCCATGGCCCAGTTGCAGTGCACGCGTTTCACATAGTGCCGATGCGACAGACAGATCCATGGCTGCAACTGGCATGGTGATACCATCAACAACCGAACTTGTAAGGACATATCTGCAATATATCAAGTATGTTCGACACAACAAAAAGGAGAACTGACATCAGCACGGATGTTGTATCATATACGTCCAGGCGATGGACAGGTCGGCCTGTATCTGCTGTGCTCACACCGAAGACTTGCCGTACGATTCAATGTAGCCATATCAGTATTATTCGACTACTAGCTTGATGTCTGAGTCAGGTGTAATGGGGCACGCGACGCTGCTTGTTGACAATGGCGTTCGATTTTCATTTAACATCTGTGTTTGTAGCCATGTCCAGTGATCTTGAGCGCCGAAACTAGACTGCCTGGGCTAGAATTGAAAGTTTCGTTGTCTAGTCCAACTTGTACCTAATGAGCTTTGAGCGTGGCACACAGCAGTACTCACTTTTACCTTGTCAGGCAGAAGTTCCGGATCGAGGAAGGAAGAAGACTATGAGTTGACATGCATGCTGTCACTGCGCAGATCCCGGCATGTGCATGTGCACTCCGTTGACTGGAGAATTGTCTTGGAAAAAGGGGTCAGCGAGGTTCACAAATCCACTGCATTTAGAGCCGATAATCTCGGTACAGGATGTTTCAATTCCAGTACATTATACTAGGTCACACGGATGGCATTTCAAGTGCTTCTAATCCGCAGTTGTCCATTTCTGTGCATGCAGCGCAGCAGGACGGATACGACTCGAAACAGCTACCTTTGAATGAGTCAGATACTGCCTGTACAGGATGACTTGACGTGCCCAGTTGCACAGCCAGGCTTGGAGTTGATGTGGGCTTGCGTGGCTGATTGTTATGGAGAAGACTTAATGATGGTGGCCTGCATTCATGGCTGCACCCAAAACCAACTCAAAGCTGTATTTGCGCACCCTGGTAGCATATTCAGGCGTGATCTGCCTCTGAAGTTCAACGCCAGCGCATTTCTACCAGACCCAAGCCTGGCGCTGCTCCGCTGAGACTGATCTCACCCACCGGCGTAGCAGCAGAAAATACAGATAATATTAAATGTCTAAACCATGCCAGGGTGGCTGTCACATGCTGTGATGGAGCAGCGCCAGCCCGTGTTGCATGCTGGCTGTCTGGCGCTGCATTTACAAACAGCCAACCCGCCCGCGATGCCACCAGGCACCAGTGTAGCTAATTGGTTACGGCACATGAGCACCGCCCAAAACCGCTCGTGCGTGCGAGGCAAGGCCAGACAAACAGTGGAATGAAGCGCCTGACGGTGCTCACACGACGCGCGCACCGCACTTCCAACTAACCTATACTGATAGTCAACATTGTGTAAAGCACTGTTTAGCACGGCCAGGCGTGCGGAGGTTCGTGTGAGCAGCCCCAGAAACGAAGAGGGGTCTTCCCGCAGGCGGATAAGACGCGCCTATGCGCAGGTAAGCCTGCCTGTAGCCACATATGACCTGTCTCTCCGCCTTCCAAGGTCTCGCTTCGTGTGTGCCTATCATGTTGCTTTCCATTATGGCATACATAATGCTGCTTTACTTATTTTTTACCCATTGTTCTGACTTGATTGTAGTCGTGTTGATCTCGCACAAGCCAGCTGACGCCCATGCGACTCCGTGTGTGCACCGGCATCTGACACGCTTGACCAAGTGTAAATCAAAACACAAATCTGTGGGTTGAATCATTGATTCCGGCCCCAAAGTTGCGTACCAGTAGGGCATCCGTGATCCGCAATTAGATGGGGAAAAAGCAGCACCAGAAAGATCGGAGCTTTCTAACAGCAAAAGAATGGAAAGAAGAATGGGGAGGTGTGAAGCTCTCAGAAACGCTGCCTGGATCCATATTTGTTGTTACACATGCGGCCATGTGCTTGACTACATCATGCAAACCGGGCATGGCAACACTAATCAGGGCCGAAGGTTGTACAACTCAGAACTAAGCATGATGTTTAGTTCGTTAAGTGCAGCTGTACGGAATGCATGCACCAGCTTTGGCAACGATCGAGATGCTCTGTAAGCACTATGGTCTGCTCCAGAAGTGACTGTCCTCTGCTTGCACGTCGCTGACGTCTCTTCTCCTCGGACTCGTGTTTCACAATCAAATTTATCTGTTCGCAATCACCAAAGTGAGAGGTTCATGGCAGAGCGGTGCACAGAGCAACCTAGCAGCCCCCCTCCATTGGCGACTGCGACTGAGTGACAAGCACAATGTTTCTCATAATATAGTCCAGTCAACTTTTACAGCCACCTCAGCTGCATGCAGCCCTTAATCAGCTTTTAGCAGATCTATGTT
This sequence comes from Ulva armoricana, assembly GCA_032360965.1. Taxonomy (NCBI): domain Eukaryota; kingdom Viridiplantae; phylum Chlorophyta; class Ulvophyceae; order Ulvales; family Ulvaceae; genus Ulva; species Ulva armoricana. Next base: position 4,912,068 of record JAUMHO010000006.1, read on the forward strand.
GCTGAGCTCCGGGCTACCATCCCCATACCACTGTATCTGCGTGTAGCTACAACACGTTTTAGCACCAACTGTGATCTATGGAATCCCGTAACTCGGAGGATGAGAGATATTTGCAACTGCTGTTTCTTGCATTTTGATATTCAGGCATGTGGTATGATCACATGTCGGGAGAAACACGCTTTGCTAAATTGTCACAAAGTGACTCAACAAAAAAATACACTTGCGAATCAAAGTAAGGCTGTTTTTACTACTATGTCTGGACATCAGACGCAGTAATCTTCGATCTTCGTTTGCATATGCTGTGTCACCAGATTTATTTTTGGTGATATCAACAGATTGTTATGTAATTATCACCGGATTGGTTATTTATTATGCAGCATCACCAAAATTGTGCTGGTGCCGTCTTAGCAGATGTTGTTGCTGTCTTGGCAGATGCTTGTTGTTGCTGCGCATTGTCATATGCCATTTGCTGAGTTAGTCACAAAGAAAAAGCTGTCACAGGGTTCAAGAAGAAGACCACCACATGCATTGAACGTCTTCCATTCTATTGCTGTGCACTGTCGTTCACCAATTTCGAAGATCCTGTCGCAACGGCAGATGGTACAGTATTTGATGTGTCCAACATTGTTCCGTACATCAACAAATTCAAGACCAACCCAGTCTCTGGGGAGGCCTTGGAACATGGAGATCTGATCCCTTTAACATTTCACAAGAATGCAAGTGACCAGTTTGAATGTCCCATTTTGAAGAAGGTTTTTAATCAGGTGTGGAATCAAAACAGATTTCTGGTGCGAACGTTGCCAATGCGTCACAATGATCTCTACCCAAGTTATGATACGGTGTCATCCAGTTTTCGCATATTGTGGCCATCAAAACAAGTGGCAACGTTTTTTCTTTTGAGGCCATTCAGCAATTCAACATTAAGCTGAAAAGCTGGCGTGACTTGATCACAGATGAATCATTCACAAAGAATGATATCATACACATCCAGGTGCGGTGTCTGATTTCCTTCTAAATCTTGTCAACGTGCACAATTACATGGCGTTGCGCCAACTCTTGGATGCTTTACCTGCTGGGGGTCCCAAAGCATGCCGTGTGTGCAGCATCCAAAGCATGGATGTTCAACTGCCCAGTTTGACCACATAAAGAGAGAACTGAGAGTTAAATCAGAGGATGATAGTGTGATTCGTAATTCCAACTCCACGCTTGCGAAGGTCCTTGCTCAGAAAGGTAGCCGCTCTGCAAGTCTTGCAACGAGCAGCAGAAGGGAGCTCGCGCTGGCCCAGCTTGAGGAATCTTTGCGACAGAAACGCCTGGCCAAGGCTAAGACCGCTTCGCATCAGATTCGGCCAGGTAAGAACTATATAGCTGTGACGTGACCATGGATTCATGTACCTCATCACATTGAGCAGTTCATGGATTGCGGGCTGCACACAGGCAACACCTCAGCTGGAGCTGCTCAGCTGAGCGAGTCAACCGCAGAGTTTGAAGAATTGGATTGGAGACTGCAAGGTCCAAACTCACAACCCTCGGCGCCATCATTTAAACCGGGCACGTGCACTTGGGACACTGACACATTGAAGGAAGCCAGGAAAATCGTAAAAGCTACCGATGCTGTCGCCAAAGAAGACCTGGTTCAAGAAAGCACAGCAAACCAAGCTGAGCATAGGGAGCAGAAAGCCAAACCTGCAGAATGGTGGGCAACTGAGTATAAACCACGATACGAAGGGAGTGTCCAGACAGTTGGGCATGCTGCACGTAGCTTCACCAGCACAACAGCAGTAGTTACAACCAAGAATGAATTTGTCCGAAAGGTAAAATTAAGGCATGTCAATCCTTCTGCAGAACATGCTGATTGATGGTCGGGGATCCCACAGGCTCCCGAGTGCAGCGATTGCTCCGTAGCAAGCACTGGTTTGTTATTATAGGTGTCCCTCTGAGAAGGCATACTTGACTCTGCACACAAGCCAAGGGCTCTTGAATATTGAGCTGGCATGCGATATCGTACCAAGGACTTGCGAAAATTTCATAGTGTTGTGTGAGATGGGGTACTACACTGGAACAGGATTCCATCGAAGCATACGGAACTTCATGATTCAGGTAAGACCACATGACTGCCTCTTCCTTCCTTCCTTCCTTCCTTCCTTCCTTCCTTCCTTGACTGCCGTTGATCCCAGCCTATTGCTGAACTTGTATGTAAGATGCAGGGTGGTGATCCAACAGGGACAGGGAAGGGTGGAGAGTCAATTTATGGTGCCACGTTCGCTGATGTGCGACACTCAGCTCTTTTGCCTGTACCATGAAAGTGCGCTGTATGCTACCGCCAAAATATGTATTTGTCAATTGAGACTTGAATGCCAAAGATGTCGCCCTCAATGTAGATGTAATGTTATGCAGGAGTTCGACAATAGAATGCTTCACAACCGACGTGGTGTTATAGCAATGGCTAATCACGGCAAGGACACAAATGCGAGCCAATTCTATATTCTATTCAAAAGTGCTCGCCACCTTGATTACAAACATACAGTCTTTGGGTCCGTCGTGGGGGGCCTCGAAACATTGAGCACCATCGAAGCTGTTCCCACAGATTCTGAGGGTTTCCCACAAGAAAGAATAAAAATTACAGGTGTGATTTCTTTGCCTTTTGCATTGCAGCAATGCAATACCACTGGTATCTGCCTTTCAGCTGCATCTGCTGGTAGCACATTTAGATTGAACGTTGCATTTTCGTGCAGGATGTGTAATACATAAAAATCCATACCGTGATATAATGAAAGCAGAAGACGAGGAGGATGCAAAATCAGGTGACCCGCGTGGAGGTCACAAAGCATCAATGCAACATGGGCGGTGGTTCTCTGATCCACAGGAGAGGATTACAAATGCAACTACACAAGGCACCAGAACAACTGAAGCAGCTGGCGCTGGATCACGCAGAAGACAGCTGCCGGGGCTAATCAAAAGCACGGTTAAAAAGTTTCAAAGGCCTAAAGTCGATGATTACTTTGATGCCTGGTGAAACTTTATCGTCCGCCAGTCGCCGATACATCAGTATATTCGTTGATATCGCTACAGATCAAGCTATTTCGGGATAGTTTGAGCTGATACTAAGAGGAAGTGAAAGGAATGCGGGAGGTGTCAGCGCTCATAGTTCCAGACAGAAGCGCATGACTTCGACAGTGGTGTGAAACGTCTGCATTGCTTGATCGACATAGCGGGGTTGAAATTGAGCTTGAGGCGAAAGGATAGAGGAACTTGCAGACAGCCTTACAAAGCGAAAGGATTAAGGACCTACCATTTAAAGAATCGTGGGAGAAGATTGCGTTTGATTGATACAGTTTCATCAGGTTTGCCATGAACCAGATTGATTTTGATTACAAGCAACTTCATGCACACCAAGGTCCCCTGTGTCTTGAGGGCGCTGGTTTGAAACCGCGCATATTGACAGTATGGACTCTGTTCGCCGTGCACAATCGCCATGCATCCCAACATCCGCAAGAGAACGCATCCTTGTTGTTAACACTCTCAAGACTCGTTTAAGACCCGGTAGAAAACACTGCAGCTGTTCAACATGGAAATTGGTTGTAACGAATGTAGGAAGCCAACGTGCTGATACTTCACTCAATGGCTCAGGCGTTGGCTTGAATAGCTCCACAGGATGCCAAAAACGGCACTTCTGCCGCGAGCCATGGGCCCAGTCCCATGCAAAGAGCATGTGCGATTCCATATGACGGTGCATTAAGTTTCCATAAGGGCTTGAAGTGAACTGTCAAGCATATTGCACCTACATGCTGGCATGACATCATCCAAAATAGTTTGGTCTGTAAACTGACTTGGTTGCATCACTTTCATGGCAACTGTGTCTGAACAGACCTCCACGATATTGTTTTGCCGTCTTGCCAGCCAGGCTTGGCAGCCGGATTTCTGGAGCAGTTGCTGGATAAAGGGCTGGCAGCTCAAAGTCAAAGGAAAACTCATATCGCAGCATATCATGAACATACCAACATTTGCCATGCCAATTCATGCCATCTTTACTGGGTGTTATGTTGAACCAGTCATTTGCATCTTCCTTGCAATTCCGAATGTATTGCACTAAAACTGTTACTTCCTGAAGGATGGCCGTAACCATCAGCACAGCGGAAAGAATATCACTGGGGCAGGATGGCAAGGTCTGTACCTCCTTAAGCCTCGATGTCCAATTCTCGGATCCTGGAGCTGCGTCGACCTGCGTTCATCACACATCCTTGTCATGCCGTTCCGAATTCAGGGATCTGCGCGACTACCCACACTTCAAGCACCCTTCGTGAACAGTTCTGTGAACAGTCTTGCAACGTTGCAGCCCCAAAATGGAGCACACCTGTTGCCCAACAATACCAAATACATTTCACATTTAGGTACGCAGTCATCCTTGCTCAGGAAGATCTGATGCTGCAGGCACGTCATGGCAAAGTGGTAGACACCTGGGGTACACATGTAGCACAGCACCGGCACACGTGCAACAAACCGAATTCAATTCAGAACAAGAAACAAGTTGTCCGCAAACACACATTTGTGATGAATATGCCACTGTTTTCTTTTCCTGATTGCCAGTAAGAAAAACAATACGTCTCAGGGAAACAGTGTGTGCGACAGGCGAACATCGCTCAAATTCGCTGGCTCAGCTCACCTTCAACCGCAGTATTCCCTGCATGCGCATGGAAGTTTTTTCATCCAGCATTCCAGACATCACAAATACATGCAAACGTTCAAGCTCGTCAGAACTCCAATTGATGAAGAGGCAATTGAACAAAACTGGCTATCCCGGCTTCACGCAAAAACCCGTTTGAGCAGTCGTTATCATCACATCCGTTCTTTACACATCACGTGTACCCGATCGCGTTCGCATGTTCTAAACGATCGTGTGGGAGGCCAGCAACACCGCGCGCTGGGCCAGCTCACCCAAGGAATCTGGCCTGGCGACAGGTGCACCGTGCCCATTTTCATCACGAGCGGATGCGGAAGCTGGGATGAGCAGACAAAATACAACAGAGAAGGTTATGTTTTGATGTGTTATCCATGTGGATGTGATACGGTGGAGAGTGTAATGTGCCACGGTTACTCTTCTTCCGACAGTAGCTAATGATGGTTTACATGTGTAGGCCAGTTTAGTCACCTGCTTCCACCCGTTCTATTGAAAATGACGGCAGGCTTTTGCAGGCCGATTTAAACTGGCGTTGTGTGCTGTGTGCTGGGCCAGATAGTGCTGAAGTATGTCCAGATTTACAGGCACCCCGACTTGGAGTGCATGTAGACTTGCATTGCTGACAAGGCAGGTGAAAAATTCATTTCGTGTCCTTGCTAGGACAAGCTTCCTGGAGAACATTGTGGAAGGACCTGCTGTCTGGGATGACCCCGATGCGCCAATCGTTTCTGCATATCTCCACCTCCCTTTCTGCAAACGGCGATGCTACTACTGTGATTTTCCTGTGGTGACGACCGGAGATCCTGAGCGGGATGGTGATGTTCATAACTCGTGAATGTCATCCACACCTGGAATGAAGATGCATGCACCGCCGTGGGCAAGATGGCCACATGGCCAAGGCGGTTCGTACGTCAATAGATGTAATCGCAACAGTTCACATTTTCATGTACAACCAGATCCGAGCTGAATGGCACAGCCAGAGGCCATGGCACCGCTTACGTGTTAACCATTCCCTGCGCATGTTACAAATGCTTTTGGCTGTTACAGTGGTGCAAGATCGTTTTGAGGCATATATTGACCAACTGTGCTCTGAGATTCGGAAGCAGCCTAGGTGGAACGCTGAACCGTTACACACAATTTTCTTCGGAGGAGGAACGCCGTACGCTTTGCCAGCTTGGCAATCAGAAATGAGATCACTGAAACGTGTGATTGCAAGCGCACTTACGGGTGGCATTTTGCAGGTCATTGATTGCACCTGTGCACCTACAGAAAGTTTTAGACACACTGGACTCTACCCTTGGAATCTCTGCAGGAGCGGAGATCACAATGGAAGCGGATCCAGGCACATTTGATTCCCAGAAATTGCATGATTACATGCACGCAGGAGTCAATCGGTTCAGCATTGGCGTGCAAGCATTTTCACAGGTCTGGGCATAACTAGAAGGATCTGGGGGATTCATGGAGTTCGAGTGCTTTGAGGGGCTTGTCGTTGATGGTCATGACGTGTTGTACATCAAACAATTGTGCTGCATACAGGAAACACTGGAGCTATGTGGACGATCCCACAATTTTGCCGATGTGAAAGACGCAATTCGGGCTGTTCATGACTCCAAGCCACCCTCGTGGAGCCTTGACCTGATTTCTGGATTGCCGGGAGTTTCATTGAAGGAATGGGAAGGAACCATGCAACAGGCCATTCAGGCGCAGCCGTCACACATCTCCATCTATGATCTACAGGTTTGCTGCATCTGCTGCTTAATCACATCGACTACGCAAAGACCTCATTCTCTCTTTGTTTACTTTATGTAAATGAGTTATCCATTTGTTGCCTGATCCTTCACCTGCTTTAAGTGTTTCAGCGGCTACATCATCTTGGTTTGGCTGTAGGTTGAACCCGGTACTGCTTTTGAAAGATGGCAAGAGACTGGAGGGATTTCATTGCCTGAAGAGAGCACTGCTGTCAGAAGTTGGAGGAGATCGCGTGAATTGCTGTGTTCGGGCGGCTTTGACCATTACGAGTTGAGCAATTTCGCACAGCCTGGCCACAAATGTGCACACAACATGGTATGGCGCTATCTGTTGCGCTGGGCTAATTGCATGGTGCCCCACATACAGCACACACTGTCAATTATGGTGTACAGCATGATATGAGCCGCATGCACTTCTAATTACTATACAACAGTGTATTGCCATGTTCCGGGCAGTTCCGACACATGCCGTAGGCATTCCACGTGCGGGAGTGCAGGCCACGCAACTATCGCTTGTTTTGGTGGAGCTGAGCTGGCCATCCACCTGGACCTGATTGGCAGCCATGCTGCAATCACTGGCACACCGTTGGTCTCTGGCCAAGGTGGCAATGCAGAGCCTGATTTCAGCACCACACCATGTGCATTGACAATCAGAGCCATGCGCTCCAAGTGCAATCAGTCCAATCAAAACTGAATCACTGTCAATGTACAATCAATCGTGAGGAGAATATGCATTTATGGGTTGACATTAACACAAAACCAGCCGTAAATTGTGGTTTGTGCAGGTATACTGGAAGGGGTACTCATATTATGCATTTGGTATGGGTGCTGCATCGTATCTTCACGGCGTGCGCACTTCTCGACCCAGAACACTCAAGGCATGGCACCATTACGTAGACCAGCTGTCGGAGGCCAAGTTTGCTGTGGCGTCACCGCCAGAAATGGTACATGAGCGTATGCTCGAAGCCATCATGCTACAACTGAGGCTAGTTCGAGGAATAGACTGCACCTGGTTCGCTGCCGGGTTCGGACGGGACAATTTGCAGCAACTGTTGCACGGACTAAACAAACACGAGCCTTACGGAAGAGTGATATTTGCTGTTGGCCAGGTCCCGGCCACAGCTAACGAAGTTGTGAAAGCTGCTGATATGGGCATTACATCGTTTGCGCGTTTGAGCGATCCAGACGGCTTACTTCTGTCGAACGATATCATATCTGATGTGTTCTTGGCATTGGAGGTGTAGCAATATTGCGATAGATGATCAAAAGATGGCAGACAAAAGATTTTACATGAACGGCTTCATAATTTTGCTGCCAATGGAACTGCCGTACCAGGAGGGCAAGTATGAAGTTGCAAGTTATCTCACCACAAGTAGCATAGCACTACGATCTCCTGAACCTGGTGCGGCTGCAGAGCATGGCCCAACAAATGCTTAAGCAGTGGCGTCTTTCAGATATGCAATGAGATCTGCACGATCTTGAGGCTTCTTCAATCCTGCGAAGACCATCTTTGTTCCTGTAAAAATGGCCCGGTTGCTCAGGCTATGTATCAGTGCGCAATGCGCTCAGTGCGGACAGTGCGCAGGCTGTGTATTTTGGTGACCTAGCCAGTGAGCTGTCCACATGTACTTGTGGTACAATATCATGACGAGTCATGGGACACACACCTGGGATGTACTTCTTCGGATTGAGCAAGTAGTCGTATAGTGTGGTCTCATTCCATGTGATGGCAGCATCTTTGTTGGCGGTCGAGTATGAGAAGCCAGCAGCTGTGCCAGATGTGCGCCCAAACAATCCACCCAAACAAGGACCCTGCAGTGTTGCACATTGGGCTGCAGAAATCAATAACAACTCAAGCGGTTGGATTGGCAAAGGATGCAAATGTTATGCTCCAGATGTGTGCATCGGTGAGCTCGTTGACCTCCGATGTCAACACTGCAGCCACAACTACACCCAGTCAAGGACCTCTGTACGCATGGGACTCAACATCAGCAGTGCAGCCTTGCCACGATTTGACATTTTCCAACTTGCCGGCTGCCAAGATGTCACAAACGATACGACACCTGTACGCTGAGTTTGCCACCCATTGCGGCTTCCGACACATTTGACAACAGACAAGATACAACAAATGCATGCATCCAGGTCGTTTGTGTATTTAATATGTGACCGTGTGTGCGGCTGGATGACAAGGCTGCCGCATACACGCAGTTGGCATTTGAGTTGCCGCATTCTTAGCGAAGGTTGTCGAGCATCATACCTGCTTATGCCCACCACCCTGCTCTGATACGTGGCACTGGGAGCACTTAGCCTTGAATATCTTGGCGCCCTTGGCTAAGTTGCCCTCCGGGGCTTCGGCGAAGGTGTTCATGGATCCTGTCGATGTATGGATGGCTTGTAGGACAAGTTCCGGCCAGGGAGCACTGTCAGATAGTCAGTCTACACTCAGGCAAGAAACGTTAATATGTTCATCGCGGTGAGCCACTCGACACCACCGTTTCTGGTCAAGAGGACCAAGCAGCGCATGCTTCCGCGGTCGAGCCATGCATAATGCACTAAAACTCGAGCAGACGTCCCTGTGCGCGACGTGATGCGATGTCCTCGTAAACAGCACGCAATCCCGATGCTGGAACTCACAACGCGCGTTCGCTCGACAGGCCACTTGGTCGCACGTTTGCTTGATCGGACTCCCTCATCAGTTCAAACACAGGTTGATATTTGCCGACACTGATTGGCCCAAATCCTTCGCAAGTATAACATAAAGTATGTGTAATGTATTTTGACGCAGGCCTTTTTGAAACATCGCCCCTGTTACGGAACAGCCGCAGCGTTCCCGTGGCTGGTACACTGCGACTCGCTGTTGGGCCTGCAGGCGATAATCTATTGTAAATAAGGCAAACAACAAACCAAAATCTACAATTTTTGTTGTAAGATGGATGCTGAGCAGATGGGTGTGCTCTCAGACGTGTGCCAGAGCTGTCCTTCGTGTTCCAAACCTGCGTGTTCCCAAATCCTGCGGAACTCAGTGGGACCTGGGCATCGTGAAAATTTATTTGAATGGCTACCATGTGAATTTTCAAGTGCAAGGAACTACGGAGTCTGGACGCCAGCTCTCATGCTCAGTTCGCAAGATGTGATGTGCAGGAGAGGTGGTACCCAAGGAGGGCATGGACGGGCTTACAATGGAGTTTCGTGCAATTGCAAATGATAATCCAGAATTAGCGGTCAGCACTGTAGCTATCAAGGTTTTGACATCAGTCATAGAGCACAGCAAAGCGACAACAATGATGGGGCTTGAAAAAGAAATCAAGGAAGCAGCTGCTGTCTTGCGCCGGTATGTGTAAATCTGTAGGATATTATGTTTGTGGAATATCTGGTATGGATGCAGCAGGCGGCGCTGGAGTTTTGCTTCTTGAATTTGAGCAAATTGTTGGTCCATGTGCAGGAAGAATCCGCACTCCATACCTCTGGAGGCTGGGTGTGAACTGTTTCTCAGGTACACCACCCGAACGTCTGCTGTTGAGAATGAGGACTTTGGGATCACCAAGGCCCGTCTGATCGAGCGTGGAAATCAGTTCGCTGACACCTCGACACGTGCACGAGCTACCATAGCTGAGATTGGGTCACGGTTCATCAAGCAAGATTCCGTGGTGATGTGCCATGGCTTTTCAAGAGTTGTACTAGCGCTACTGCAACATGCAGTCAGTCAGGGCGTTCATTTCACTGTCATTGTTACAGAGGGGAGAGTGGCAGAGGCGGGCCTCGAGTGGGCAAGAAAACTGGCTCCGCTGGGCGTGCCTGTGTCCATCATCTTGGACTCTGCTGCAGCATTCCATCTTGATAGGTATAAGGCTTTGCTGGTGCCAAACTTCTGTATGCCTGAAACCCACTGCTGATGAAGTGGAGTGACTGCATGCAGAATATTATCCGTTTATGGCTGTGTGATCATATGCAGGGTTGACCTTGTCCTGGTTGGAGCTGAGGCGGTTGTTGAATCTGGAGGGATAATTAACATGGTCGGAACTTATCAACTAGCGATATGTGCGCAAGCGCTGAAGACACCGTTTTATGTTGCAGCAGAGAGCTACAAGTTCTCGCGGAGGTTTCCACTCAGTCAAGGAGATGTTCCCAGTGAACCACTGGTCATATCAGAGATTGCACCACTCATGGCCAAAGGCAGTCGGCAAGACACTCCCAAGCATGATTACACTCCGCCTTCGTATATTTCCCTGCTTGTCACTGATTTTGGTGTGCTGACGCCGGCTGCTGTCTCAGATGAGCTTATTCAGTTGTATATTTGACAGGTTCAACGCTAGATACGATGGCTTGTACGATGCTCAATTGGTTAAAATGTTCATTCAGACTGCTGCTGGTACAACAGGCGGACTCTAGATTCGACCTGAACTAGTATGGTCGACTGGAGTATGTATTCATTGCGCCGCATTGACACTGTGCAGGTGCGAGATCCAGTTGAAGCCTCTAGACGCGGACGCAATTTCACCTAGTACTGCCATGACATCAGTTGCATCCAGTGCATTTCCAGGTGCTGAACACCTGCAAACAAGCCAAACGCACCATGCTTCACACAATGCGCATTTTTGGATTAATAACCTGCTTGACTGCTAGGCAGTGCTTGTCCTCTACCACAGTATCGTGTCATGGCAGTCGGTGCACCTGTTGAGCGCATCTACCACATCATGAATTGCGTACATAGCCAGCTTCCCACAGCTGAAGAGCAATGAACGTTACTTGAGGGACACACTCTCGGGGCTTTTTAATCACCCAAGCTGGTGTTTTCAAGTGGCAAAATTTCCTCAACATCAGGTAAGACTGATGGGCCAATAGATGCCGAAGTGGGTCAGACTGAAACTCTTGGATGCTGATTTTCCTGCTTGGCAATATTGCCGTCATTGGCATATAATAAAGTGTGAAATTGACACCAAGCTTATTTGACATCACATATGCATGTACACCACATCAACTGTACACCATAGTGCTCAAAATGTGTGATCAATTTTAGGGAACACCAACATGTCTACAATCGTGGTATCCATACGCACAGCTGATACATACCGGTTTGGGTCTTGCATGTTTCCTGGGGTTTGTTTTATTTCTTTACACTGGCCAAAACTGCTGACAGTGGTATTCAGTCGCCCAACAGGGCTTGTAAAAAAATGTAAATGTGACACTTACTGCTATATCCTTGGCTTGTGTACATCCTGTACTGGCCAGCCTCGGTTCCCCGTTGCATCCCTGTCGATTTTGGGGTGTCTAGGAACTTGTTAACAACCTGTACAGATTTGCATGCATAGAATCATGAATAGTTCGTGACTGAAGGGGAATGTCCCCATGGCAGTCGGCTTTGCAGTGGTGTCAGACATGTGCAGTGCTCAATATCCACTTCGCAGCTTGCATCACACGTACCCACCCTGCATCCCCCAATTGCTATCTCTCGCTGAGCCGCAGTGTTCGCCATCTCATGATGCTGTGGCCAATGTACATACACAGCTTGGCCTGAGCCAAGCAACTCACCAATTGATCAACAATCAAGGCAAGCGCACTGTCACTGTCAGGTGCTTCAAATCTTTGTATGTATTTGTATGTATTTACATCGAAGAGGGGCACGAGCACAAGACCTTACGCAAGAGCGTACAGGTCTCGAAACAGACCAACCAATCAATCATCCTCAACATCAACACACAACGTCCAAATT
>JAUMHO010000006.1:4924303-4974119 GCA_032360965.1 Ulva armoricana
CCTTCCCCCGGGGGCCCGCGAACCGAATTAACCGGGGCGAGTTTGACAGGGGGTCAAACGCCAGTGCGGGTGGGGGCAGGCAGGTCAGAATCCGGGATCGTGGAGATTGGGAAAGGGGAGGGAGGGGGAAGCTGGCAGCAGGGGGATTGGCGAATGTTTGGTGTACATGGGCCTCTAAAATGGGGTGTTGGAATTGCTTGTTGGGGATGCTGGGTGTGAGAGCATCAAGGCAGGTGACCGCACAAGACGATGATGTCATCAAGTTTTAATGCGTATCCGATCTGGTGGTGGAGGTGGCAAATGGCTGGAATGCATGGGAGTGCCTTTTCGGAGAGTTCACCCCCCCAAAAGAGTAACAAAATCGCTACAGCTGGAGCACCGAATCGTACTGGTAACCCCTGATACGGTATACTGAATAAGACACATTTTCTTTAGATACCGCGGGAAGGCTCTGCAGCTTTGACTGAGCGGTGAAAATTTGCTGATGCGGCTGGACGCACTGCTGTCCACATTATCTCGACAGGATTGCGGCAAATCAGCTGTCAGAAGGCTGTGGCGTTGCGCATGAACATTCGCACAAGGTGCTGCACATCGGTGGATCGTATGTCTCAATCGACGGCGGGAAGACTGTGTCCCAGTTTGAATCTTTCCTGTGCCAGTACATCAGCAGTGCCGATGCGAAAATAAATAAGGTGACAGCAGTTGTGACATGGGTGCAACTCAATCCTCAGCTGCTCAGCCGGGCGTCTCGAATGGAGAGTGCCCTGTCGCAAAGGATGTCAGAACCGGCCCAAACTGCCCCGTGCCAGATGATGTGAAGCGCAACAGTCCGATTTACAACGTGTACAATCAGCGGGTTGATCAGAAGCCTCGTCATGGAGAACGGGAAACATCGTCCATCATGGATCATAGAAACAACATGCCCTTGGCCCCCAATCAGCAGCCATATCCAGGGCAGCGGGTCCTTTTGCCAACAGAAAGAGTTCAGTCCACAATACCCAAGGGTGGAACTGAGTTAACTTGGGAATACCCATCACCCCAGATGTTCTACAACGGTGAGTTTGGAGCATCTGCATTATAGCTGTACTGCTTGACAGCCACTATTTTGTGACCAATAAAAAAGGCCGCTTGTTGCAGCACTAAGACGGAAAGGCAAGGATGAGGGCATACCTGATCCTCAATCAGGCGACGATTCTGAGCTTAGCAGCGTTATGGAGAGTGTTGTTTTAACACACAACAGTTTGAATGAGATGACTTGGACAGCAGTGCAGAAGTGGGAGAACCTTCACCCCGAAAAGAATGATGAAGTAAAGCTAAGTAGGTTCATAGGTAGACCACACGACACAAGTCCACTTGCATGGATGCATCAGATGATGGGGGGATCAGCACCATTCGACAGACACGACTGGTACATTTTACGGGATGGGAAAGAAATTCGATATGTCATCGACTTTTATTTCGATGAAACCAAAGCCGGCTCTTCAGAGGTGCGCTTCTGTCCGTGAGGCACCATACGTACACAGCTGCAACATACATCATGGTCTGGCGCATCCAGAGACTCGATCACCAGTTGAGCAACCCGAGACAGCGCATGTATGTGCACAGCATGACCCTACTAGATGTTCACAGCATAATCGTACTACGTCAGCACAGCGTGAACCTACTAGATGCGCACAATATGCTGGCCACGTGGTCATACCAAACCCAGATACAATCCATGGCTTGCACGGCAGCCTGACTCAGCAAATCATGGCACCTCGCATGCACAGCCGCTGCATGGGGCTGTTGCTGTGTAGGCGACTGGAAATTCAACACATTTCCAATTTTCACTTCTTCATGTTACCATAATCTCAGTGAGTTGAACTGACCATAGCGCCATACACAGATGCTGTAATCTGACCAGGAAAAAAATGCAGGCATTCAGCTTGTCAGAACGACCGGCTCTAGACACGCTGGAGAATGGGTTGGATCGGTTGAAGATGGCAATCTATACTCAGTGTGCGCAGTGGGGAGTGCCTTGTCCTGTGACAGGGCACGGACACGCAGGATAATGGATATCACAACAGAATACGATTCAGTGGTGTTTAGTTCTCCATATAAACAATCATATTGTGATATATCCGAAGCTGTAGGTGGGTCCTAAGGGATTTAAAAAGACTGTCATCGTGTATGCGACTTGGACTGGTACATGTTTTGAGCATGTATGAGTATGTTTGAACTTATAACATAACAAGGTTGTTGCAGCCTTGGTGTCTGTGATGTAATGTTGGCATGGCTCTGTCTGAACGTTTCCGATGAAATCGATTGTTCCATGCAGTCCCTATAAATGTGCCGGCTGTTTCCATGTAGTCACTATGCAGGTGTAAGAACATCGGCTGTGGGCAAGCAGACCTTGCTTTGCCAAGTTGTGCCGCCGAGTTGTCAACCTCGACGTCTGGTGACGTGATCATAGATTACCACCTGCAAGTGCTCGTGCGTGCTAAAATCTGTCCTTGTCGAGTTGTCACCCAAGTCGGAGCTCGGATCGACACTGATGGTCTTCCGGTCACGCTTGTTCTTGAATACCAGCCCAGCTGCATTGTCAGCAATCACTTGAAAGCTCGCCGTGGGATTTGAAGAGTTTGCATGTGTGTCCCAGTTGTAAAACGAGAGGTCACTTGGTTTGGGCAGGAATTTGGCTCTCAAGTCGAACACAGATTCCATCACTCCCGACGCTAGTCTGTGACCAAAGTCGATGTAGCCAGAAATTTCTTGACCCTTGCGATTAATATCTCTGATGAACACAATTGTTGAAAGTTTGCCATTCCGCACTGCGTCTTCGCGGCGTTGAAGCTCCTGATCAGCATCATCCTGTTGTTTCAGATGTTGTTGTTTCAGATGTGCACAGACAAATCACCTCCCCAAAATGCGGTGATAGCACACCTGCAACAATGGAAACTTTGACAGTTTTTTTCCCTGGGATGCAAGGCGGCTTGGTTTTTTTTTTAGTCGAGCACTACGAGCTGCTTGTGCCGCTGTTTTTCGGTGCTCAAATTCTTCGCGCTTGACAACTTCGCCGTTTCCCCTCAGCCTGAAACAGCATGTTGACCATGTAGATATATAAATTTGGTAGTTTTACGTTCCATTCTGCACAAAATAAATTTGCCCTCACCCTAGTTCCACGAGGGTTCTGACAACCTCCACATCCTCCAGATAGTATATGTCTTTGGCACTGATCTGGCTGTCCAAGTACTCTTCGTATCTGCATCGAATAATCAGATTTGCCACTATCGCCGTAGCAGCCGACCTAGTGAGGCAGACGTGAGCATTATCCCGTGCAATACGATACGTGAAGCCAAACGTTTCAAACTCGTCATCAGCAATATCCATCCCGCCTTCCAAAATTCAGAAGGGAGCCTCAGAGCCTGATAGAGAAGATAGCTCGTCAAATGCTTGCAAAATTGCCCGTTGTTCCTCTGTGCAATGCCGGTCAGCCCGTAGTGTTCGAACTTAAACGCATTGCCAACGCGCGAAAGTCAGTACACGCAGCGAAAAGATACAACATATCATTTCATGTATCAACCAGAGCTTGATGTAGTGATGATGCGGATCAGCGCGAACAAGGTGGCAGGTTGGCCTTGGATTCGAGAGAACATGGTCAGCTGCCGAAGCAACGATTGGTGCGTGATGGTTACATAATCTACCCATAACAGCGATACGGTGCCATCAGATTCCCGCTGGTGTGGACAATCGTTGCTAGGCATTTTCTCCAGCTGTACGCAGTGTTCGATGTCGATGTGACGTGTTGTCGTCCATACTCCCCTCAGCCACCTCGAGCTACCCCTAGCCACCCCTTGTTGCAGCCGTGTGCAGTGTGCGGAATCCTAACTGGCGTGCGAGCCTAAACCTACTGCTGCCTTGCCGTGGATACCAGAAGAGTACCGTGGTATCTGCTTCATACATTGATCGCGATTTAAGCAACCCGGGAGAGTTCGTGAACGATACAAGTATCTTCATACTGCACACACATTAGCCACAGGCTGGTTACAGGGCGTTCCATCTCTGAGTGAACCATATCAAGTGTGGAAACAAAAACTATATGAATTGATTTGCAAGGATAGATTAGGTCATGTCACACTCGGGGCTCTCAGTGACGCTGAACGAGCGTGGCTACTATGATGTTGGCAAAGGCATCAAGGGGGCCAAGACAGACGACGAGCTTGTGGAGGCTATCATGGATAGAAAACACGACACGGTGAACTTTTCATGATTGACTGCTGACCTACGCTGTGGTGGTACTTAGAGTGTAGGCACCAGACCATACAGAGTTTCTGTGTGGTTCAAACTCTCTTCCGGCGAGCATCAAGAATTGTTTTTTTACAACTGAGTAATTGAAGGCTCGTGAGCTGGCTTGTTTTCTGTATGTGTGAATAAGACTTGATCTGAATGTGCTGTCGTTGGCGCTTGTGCGGAGAACTTGTTTTGTATCGACCGTAAGTACATCCAGGTGCATTTGATAGTAGCAGCTATGGGCTGAGCGACGTTTTATTTGCTAATGCAGGTGTTTGTAAAGTACGGACTGCCGTGGTGCAAGAGCTGCAAAGCCGTGTTGCCAGAATGGGTGAAGCTGACACAGGAGGTGTGATCTACCATGTCTACAATAAATAGAACAATCTTTTCCGCTACGAGCTGAATGAACTGGGAATAGTGGTATGTCAACGTATCATTTGCCCCGCGTGGCAATTTTCCCGCCTCCGTTGTGCCTTCCTTGGTCGATCCAGCCACTGTAACGCTCGTCCAGAGATGCAAGGTGTTTGTAGTTCGATAGGATGGACTACGTGATTGCATCAGTCGAGAACATGAAAGAAGCCATCAAGGTGAGCATGGAATTCACCATCCGCAACACCCAAGCTAACACCGTCTCCTGAGGTTCATTTTTACGCAGGATATTCAATACACACCCCACTTTGCGGTGTTTCGAAAAGGACGATTAGTGGATGAATTTCATGGGACAGACCTCCAGAGGTTGCGTGATCGCATGTGGTTGCACAATGGAGATTGATAAAATTTACCAGTGACTTTTGAGTTGGAACCTCACACGACATGAAAGTGCACGTGACAATTTCCTTGGTTTTCATATTGGCTGAGCACATATTTTTGCTGAGATGATAGCCATATCGTTTGACTGGGGTCCTTGCCATTGCTCTAATTTCTTTCATGAGTTCGGCTACAAATGCATGTAAGCATATTGAGTGGTATCGTAATCTCGAAGCACCAGTGACACTGTGTCAACAGTTTGATGCATCAGCCTTGGCTCCCCATCACCTTTTTCTGTGCCATGCGGCCTAACTCGGAACTTAACGTGTTCAACCAGCTGTACATCCATCGAATTCATCTGGTGTGGCATTCGACTTGGTGCAACAGTCGATATGCTTAAGGCCACCGCAGAATAGTCCAGGGGTCAACCCCAAGTGTGACTCTTATGACCGCACTACCATCACTCAGCACCGTGTTGGAGCAGGTGCTCACTTATTGCTTGGATTTGGTGAAGACCAGCGTATCCAACATGGTGTTCTTGGCATTCCAGGAGACTTGTGGGCCATGCAACGCACAAAAGCATCGACCTGTTTGGTGACCACAGACAACATCATGAAACCTGTGTTACAGATCTGAGTACGGGCAAACTGCGCCTAGTGAGAGAGAGAGAAAATTTTGTGAAATACATCCTGTACCTGTCTACCATGAACAATACGGCGTTGCCAGAGTTCATGTTTATGTACCAATCTAATCCTTTGTACTCGAAGGCAAAGTGCACTATTCTAGGTCGTCATCAATTGAAAGCTGCCGATTCATGTCTAGGGATCGTTTGCTCTGATGAGAAGAAGTAAGAGCAGGGTTTGCTGCAGTGCCAGATGCACCTCCTGATGCCCTTGAAAAGACGCCATTCCTTATTTGTGTGTCTAGGCCTGCCTGTGACAGGAACCCGGAGAGTATGCCTCGCGAGCTGAGAGAAGCATGCCTTGTTGTCTGCCTGTGTTGTGTGCCGGAGATCAGATGGCTGCGTCCTGACGCGGAATCTCGGAACGATGGTTCGACTGCTTCCGATCGGTCACTGGAAATTGATGTACCTGTGACATGTCTTGATGTCGAGATGTGCTGCACATGCCTAAGTTGTGTTGTTATCCGGACACGCTCAACAGCAGCTGTCAGGCAGTGTACCAGATCTGACAGCTCTGCTGATGTCAGAGCATCTAGCCCGTAACCTTGCAATCTGTCCAACTGCCGCTCATTTGCGGCCAGATCGTTTCTCAACTGTTGATTCTCCTGCAGTTCAGTCAGAATGTGGAACACCACATGGTGAGGTGGCTGAGACTGTGGCAAAAGCAGATGGCTTGGACGAGACCGCTCGGGGTTGAATATGGCACACCTGCGTGACATCCTGCAGCTGCTTCATCAGCTGCTGCTCCAGCTCCTTGAACTTGGCAAGTGTTTCCCTAACCTCATGTAAAGACTGACTCTTTTCCCTGACATCATGTCTCGCTTCATTCAATGCCACCTGCAGCTGTTCCGCATGCTGCTGTGATTGTAGCGACGGTGGCAAAGGCATCTTGTCATCTGCACTTGCCCATGAGTTCACTACAGACGTGTGCTGTGATGGAGTTTGAGCATGAAGCCTGTCCTGCACTGAATTGGGAGGCTCTGGTGCCTGCATATGCGACGATAACATCAACAGAACACGAGGTCACCATGCACGCTTGGCGATCAGATGATCATCCACATCACGCTTCCTGATGCAGCATGTGGTGGGAACAGCCGAAGCACACATGAGCCGAGCTGCTGGGAGGGTCCACCATGGTCAAGTCTGCCTGTGAGCTATGGCTTACCCTTGCGTCCATTTCTTCCACGAGAAGCCGCAAATGCTCTCGCAATAATTCATTCTCGGCCAAGTATGGCGACTCATACTCGTACAAAGAAACTGCTGTGCCAGGATGGATATCACCGGCCCCTCTCACCTGCAGACTTGTCATTTGTAGGCACAGTGCATGCCTGCCTGATGGGAAATGAACTGAGTAGCACATACCAGATTGCTCGTGCTTTGCTCACGGCGTACTGAAGCAAGCTGCTTCTGGTGATCGGGCGAACTGTCCCAAATTGAATCCTGTGCGGTATCAGGCGTCAAAGGCATGGTTGCAGCAGAGCTTGCGGCGCCTACACGCTCCTGACCATCTACTGAGCTCTGTGTCAGTGGTGGTGATGGTGAAGTCGCCAAAATTACACGCGTTGAATTCAGCACAATGTGTGTGAGCCTGTCAATCCTGGATTCCAGGACAGCCTTCTCGGACTCGTGCCCAAGCAGCAGCTGCCGCTCTTCTGCCAACTGCTCCCGCAAGCTCATCACCTTGTCCTGTAGCAAAGATCTCAGGTGATGGCGGTACATGTTCCTAACATCCTGTTCAACAGATAAAATCACAGGAAGGAAGAAGACAAAAACGCCATTCTATGGGATTGCAGTTTAAAATCAGTCGCACCTGCATGTCATCAACTGACACAGGGGGTGCCACACTTGGCACAGTTGTGCCAGTGACAGCCTGCGCCGCCTTGACTTCTTGCAACTGCTGCTGCAGCTCTTGAACCTTTCGTTGGTACATCACGATCTGTGACTTCTCATCATTGATTTTGTTCCTCATTGCTGTCACCCTGACCTTTTTGGCCCGTGTCGCAAATTTGAGTGTGTTCAGTGTTTCCTCTGCCTGTAATGCACACAATGAGTTTCGTGCGCACATAAGCGCTACAATGCGGAAACAAACAGCAAAGATGACTAGTTTCCGGGCAGAGTCACGGCGGCAGAAACCATATGCGAAACATGACTAAGCTCTAGTATCCGCTTATGGGGGGGCCAATGCACACGAGATCCACTCCAAATGACAAGCCAAATGACAAGCCATGGCACAGCGGCCTGTATGAGACCGACTCGCTCACATCCATGCTATAGCATGTATAGTGCAGTCAGGCCACAACCCCTGCATTGGTAGTGGATTTGGCCCTGGAGTTCCCTCATCGTGGCACGCTCAAGATCAGAATCTGGGCAAACGGAGAGGTCACCTGGGAGCAAGCCGGTGTGACACAGCAGACCACTGCAATTTTGGCGCCACTACCTGAAAGCGAATTTTGAAGCAGGCGAGTGAGCTTGGAGTCCCGAAATGGAATGTGCATTGCACAGCCTTCGGAAAGCTTCGATATTACTGCTCCAAGAGTAAGGAGTGACTGCACCCACAAATGATCCGTTAGGTCATGTTGGGTGCACAGTAGCACATTGAAAGTGCACGTGCTGCAGCTTGACAGGCGGGATTTCAGACTGAAATGGGATCATGTACATCATTGCATGTGTGAACATCCATACACAAAAAAAACAAGTAGGCTAACGTGCGAAGCCCGCTGCAAGCGGCACCAACCTTCCCCCATGTATGCATGCAGACATGTGCATGCAGCTGGTGATAACTGGCACCTGCACCAGTGAGGCATCGGTCCTTGGGGTCACAGAAGACGCCACCAGAAGATCGTATTGACTCGGCAAAAACATCTCTGTGGCAAGATGTGAGTCTACACCAAGCTTGTACCAATCAGATGGACATCCCTCTCAACCCGATTCTTTTCTGGATGGCCATTATACAGATTTTTTTGTGGGATTCCGCACAATACACGCCTGATCTGCACGCTCACAATAGCTGCACACTCACATCACAGGCACTGCCCAGATGCCAAGTTAGAGGACAAGCAGGGCAAACCACTGTCTGCTGCCACAGGAAAAAGCATCCAGCAGATGGAGAATGATTTCAGGTGCCTGCGAATGCCAAGGTTGCATGGCGACAGCAGCTGTGGCCTTCAGCAACAGAGGCCACAATCAACTCCATATCAGTCATACCTTGTTGATGTACGAGCCCTCCATGCGATGATTGGTTGTTGTCGCTGCCCTGCCTGATTCAGAGCCTGCCAAGTCAATCAAGTTGAGGACAGAAATCATCCGGTCGCCTTTAATAGCGTTGCAGGACTCAACTGTGACCCGGCACAGCGTGTGTGACCGCGATGACGCATCATTATACTGTGTCTGGGACACTTTTCGTTGTGCCTCACCCAGAGCTACCAATGACAGTGCATGCTCCGCAGACACTACCTGGAAAATTGAATCGCTTAGACACTGCACTGTTTACTCTTATACACAACCTGTCAACCAACATGTAGCTGGCAGAGAAGAAAGGCATGGCGTATGGCTTCACACAAAGGATCGACTGCTTGCCACACCTCCACAGACTTGACACCCTCCACAATGACACCGCCACGGGAAGGGTCTTCCCGCAACAAAAGATTGGTGCTACTCGGCTCGAGGAGATCATTGATGACCTGCAGCACAACTGCTTATGATCCCGTTGTATACAATTGGTGAGCTAGGCTGTGGCAGCGTCACTGTGCAGTAACCAGATGACAGTGCCTCCAGTGGCACAACAGGCGCATGCCTGCAGGTATAGTTCCTCACCTCATTGTATATCTCAAGCATGGACAGCCTGAGCAGAAAGAATCTGTCTTGCATTTCTGCGATCAGGTTAAACAAGTGCTCCAAGCTGAGCTTCATCATGGTGGCCATGGTGAATGTTTTCCCTGAGGAGGTAACACCTGTAGACAGAAAGTACCGTACTGGCTAGAAGCCTCAGTGCAAACGTGGATTTCTACGTTGTGACCCACAGAGAGGCGCTGTCTCACCATAAGCAAAAATGGTCCCATTGATGCCTTGAGCTGCAGCTTGTACAACCTGCACCGCAGAGTTGTTGTGCACATCACCATCGGGTGAACTACATCGAACAGGCACACAGTCGATTTCATCTGTGAGGTGCAGCGCTCTACTGCTCATGCATCTATGACGCCAAGCACCTGTGTGCAGTGAAATGATTACACAAAAGAACATAGGAACCGCAGGACGCTGGTAAAATTGCTCGCTGACCCGATCACAACAAAACTATCGATTCTTGCCTCAACTAAACAAACACACCACCCCAACAGTAACTGTAGTAACCGACATGGGGCAATTCGCTTGCACAGTTCGATAAAGGCCCCTTCGCAGCAGTGCGCGACAGGCAACTAGGATAAGACTATGTTGACAATGGGGGCAACCACACATATCGCGAGTCCTTCGCCGTCGCAACGCATGTGTGAGCAACACCGCGATCAGGCAACAGGGAAACATGACTCGGATTGCTCTGCAAGTAAACGGGGGTTTTTTGCTGCTTCGCAACTGGCTGCAATTGGAGTGACATGTCTGTGGAGGACAAGAAATCAGCGGTGTCTACCTGGCCCGCTCAGCTACTGCTGCGTCGACCAAGAACGAGCCACACAAAGCATCCCAAGACAGGATCACACTAACCCATTTATAGGGACGAAAATCGAGTCTTTACCTGCGCGCCCATGCCTTCATATACATCCTCTGTGCTGTGATGCTCTCGATATACGCGTTCGAACGCCATCTTTGATGAGCCATTCCTGACGCCTTTCTTTGATATAACAATGGTTCCATCGGCTTCAATGTTCCAAATTGGATTCTGAACATCACCGCGCAGGACCTCGCGCTCAACAAGCGGGCGCACTCGTATACACACGTTCACGTTCGCCTGCTTTCCCTCGCCCTGTGACGACACACCTGTGCTAGATCTAGCCACGCGATGCCGAGCTGATGTAATTTCAACATTTGATGCCTTGGAGCTTGATGTGTGCAAACGATCGGCACGATACATCACTTCAGGTGGCCGATCGCCTCGATCGCCTCATTTATGCCAGCGTGCCATTCATTCCTGGGGCCCAGACATCAAAACTAAATCACGATATGACAGCCAGCACCCCTGATTGTGCATGTGGACTGAATCATAGTATAAGCCTCGCCGATATTACTTTGCGCTTTGTAATGAATTTGCTCTCGGCTGACATGCAATGCTTCGCCAGATATATCATTCCAACGTATCACCATCAACAGGAGGTGAGCTGCTAACGGCGACTAGTACATTCTTCCATTGCGGTTGGCGCGGGCTCACGTCGAGCACAGGCTCATGCATGTTGATCGAGTGAGCAGCAGCATGCAGCAGCAGTCCAGACACCAGGAGCACACGTGAAGAATGAAAGCATGCGTGGATACATAGGACGTTGCAGGCTTTGCAGACTGGTACTCAGTTCGGTGGAAATAGATCACGACAGCTTGAGTTCGTACTGTTTCGTTTCGGAAACGCTGTCTGCTGTGCACATGAGCTACGTACATCGTTGACTGCGGCACCTGAAGGCAAAGACTATTTTTAGCGGATATGTTCACGAATGCTAGTTTGTGCTGCGCTGACAACAGCCAAGACTTCCGTGCAGTACACAAGCCAATGTACGCCGCGCGGCTGAAGCCGGCGTCGTTGCCTTTGTTACGGAATGCAATCTGCGTTCGAGACGAGGTTAGATCGTCACTTTGTCGTTTGGCTTATGGCCCTATTGGTGTCGACAGAATGCCGGCAGATAACCGGCCGTGCAGCTCGAAGACGATGCCCCCCGAAGTATGCCCCCAGGCGCTATCACGACTCCTTGGCAATCAAATATTCCATCAGTTGGCATGTGGACGTTCGATTGCAATCTTTGTCACCGCGTTGGTAGTCTGGCAATATGGCTATGTAGCACTGGAGTTCTTCCGAATTCTGGTGATTTGTTCGCGTTTGCGCCTGAGCGGCACTCAGTGTTAAATATGGTGCAGGTACTGGCTTTGTGGCAATCTGTCACAGGGATTGAGGGTGTGGGCCTGCGGTCCCCACATGCAATTGCTCTCAACAAGCGTTTGGATTGGCAACATGTGTTGGGATGGCCCAGCCATCGACATGCACCCGCCAACTATAATGAATACGTTCACCTCAAGCAACAGCATCCAGAGAAGCTTGTTGGTCACAGAACCAATTCCAGTCAGCCTTACTGGTTTGTTGGTGTGGACGCTGTCATCGTGTCTGAACTGTTGGACAGCAAAGGAGAGGCCCTTAGCCTCGAGTGAGCTCTTATAAATATGGTAAAAAATAATCTGGGTGAATCTATGCATCCCGTGCTCTTGAATATTTGCTGTCTTTTGGATCACGAATTGAGACTGTGCATGTCATGCAGGCGTGATGAGCAAAATGAGTGCCCGAGATGCGCAATTTCACCACATCACGCCGCTGCAGAATTTAGTAAAGTCTGCACACTGCATCAGCTGGAAATTTTAGTTGTGGACCGCATCACCCATGGCGGCAGAACAATAACATGGACACAGACATGTACTCCCCACCAGCCATACCTGATCGGATCAGCGACAACTACTGATGCGAATCGTACTGGGGAAGCTATTGTTGCTGGTGTGTGTAACGACAGAAATTTTCTCACTGTAATGGTCAGTGTTGTATCGGCAGCTGGACAGCATGACAGCTCGAGTGTTATCCAGCAACAAACGACCACTGATTTGGCACTTAAAGCCAGTGTGGTCAGACGCTGCAAACAGCATTACTTGCAGGGCTCTCGTGGTCTAGGTCAGGGTGGACCCTGCATGGCTGGAACCTTGGGACACGGACAAAGTGGCGAGATGGTGGCCTGCCAATGGAGATGGTGGTTGACAAGCTCGAAGCATTGAGCATCACAATGCCTGTGTATCTACTGGATTCTAAGTCCATTACTGCAGAAATTCAAGTTCAGCTGCGTGACGTGGCCTCTTCAATGCAAGCGGCACGACCTGGGTGCACCAGTGTACTCCGGAAGGTGTTGACCTTGAATTATACTTGCATCCTTCCATGTAGCAGAGTTCAACCAAGCACATCTGGGATTTGGTACCATGCAGGTGCACACATCAGCTGAGCTGTTCGAGCCGACTGTGGAGCAGAAGCTTGATGTAGCAGGAGTTTGCGGACTGGAGGCTGTACTGACATGGGCGAACGCCTCAGCAGGAAAGTGTCTTCTCAATCATTTTTCTGTCATGTACTTTGCTGGCCTGGTGATATCACAAACGGCGCGCCTGCACTTGACCGGCGCTGTGTAATGCAGAGGGAGAGGAGGAAAAGCTGGTGCTGCACTCTACCGCTTTCAATCTTGGCCTGCTCAAGTCTCAGGCTTCTGAGATGCCAAGTCTACTTGATGCTGTGGCGCCCAGTGTCGGAAGCATGTCACTCCAGAACGCAGCTGCTTCCAGGAAGCGGCTGGAATCATTGCTGCTTATGCCTCCAGCGCCCAAAACTGCGATGGCCATCCAGCAAGCTATCAGGTGAGCCACAGTGAGTAGTATTGTGCAACATCGGGCCGCTCGACTGATGGTACAACTGTTGCGGCGGTTTGAGTGCAGAGATAATTGGCAGATGGATGTCGCAATGACATGGAAAACGATCCAAAGCTGGGTTCAAGTGCAGCAGCTCATCAGCAATGGTCCAAGCGGCAATGGACAAGCTGTGGCAACGTTTGCTGACATCCTGCAGTGTATCCGCTGCGCAGTGGCATCTCTGGAGAGCACGTCACCTCATATGCAGGGGTTCTGCAGTTCGTTGATGCAGATTGCAACCTCCAAGTGTGGGATAAATCGGCATGCTCCACGGGACGCCTTCCTCAGTGGCTGCCAGCTGTTGGAGCGGTGCATCGGTGATATTGTGTTGGATGGGAGTGAGATCGTGTATGATTCGCCACTGCAAGGCTTCCTTACAAAGGTGGATGGCAGTGAGTATCAATGGACGGCAGGAAATAAGGCCAGCATGGAGGCATTCCTCATGTACGCAAACCTCATCCTGTGTACATTATCAGCAACCGAACATAGGGTTGTCAACGCCGTGCATAGATCACCATTTAGCCGTGCAGGCAGGGTAGTTTCAGCACAGTGGTGCCTTCAGCATGTGTTATGTAGCATGTGTTGTGTATGGTCTTCACTTGAGTTCACAAGCAGATGCCTGGAATATGCAGGCACTACGAGAGGCAGTATGCATCAACTTTGAACACTATAGCTTTGCCTCAAGGTGTTGTTTACGAGTTATCAGCGTGCAAGGCAAATCTGCTCGATGCAGTGGACTATTTTTTTGCAGCTCATGAGTACTGCAGCGTTGTGGACCGCGGAACGACGCTTAAATTTTATAGTTCTGCAGAGAGGTTGAGCCTATATTCTGCACGGATGAAGACTGCTGCACTCAGCCAGTATGCAGACGCCGCTTCGCCTGCAGTCAAACGTCTCGTCCCATTTGATGGTGATTTGGGGGACTCACATGCCCGCCACAAATGCTTTCTGACACAGGCAATGGCAGATGCACAGGTGTGCTGCATAATTTGTTGTTTGCAAGTAGCTGTGAGTCTTGACATGTGCACTTGTATAGTGAATTGCAAATCAAGTCGGTGATAAAGTTGACAGAGCGGTTTTCTTCAGAATAAGTACATTCTTGCTCACCAAGCTGCAATGCATAGCTTTGACGATGCGTTGCACAATGCGTGGAAGTCCATGTGTCATCCCGTCACAAGCAAAATGTCGCCGGTCCTCTGCATTCTGATGGCAAAAGAGTTCACAGAGTGGGGGCGCCTCCTCAACTGCGTGGCGGAGACAGCATTTCTGCAAGGGTGGACCCTTCCAACAATCGCAGGTGAGATCTTTCGTTTGTGTATGGTGTGGTCCTTCCAAGGAATTCACTCGTGTCCATTTCCTCACCTTCTCCGTACATTGACTAGAGGATGCGATCATCAGCCCCAGCAGCAAGTGTAGCTGGTGGCTTTCACTGTGCGCGTTCCAGTACCACAACTGTCATACGGAGCCTACTGCACTGATGCTCCAAACTGCATGTACAGCCACGCCAGCAGCAGGACTCGATGTCAAGGGGATGTGGCCCTACTGGCTTGATGCAGCACATGATGACTGTGTAAAGAATGATGTCGTGTTGAACGACGAGATGGCGGTTCTGTCCGGACCAAACATGGCAGGTCCTCCCTTCCTCTTGTCGCAGGATTTGCATGGCCAACATCTGTACTTTTTCGTACATTAAGTAGCCAAGGTGCAGGGAAGTCGACTTTCTTGCGCAGTTTGACGGCTGTGTCACTACTTGCAAATTGCGGTTTGCCCATTCCAGCAGCGGAAGAAAGCACCGTGCCTCAGTATCAGAGTTTCATTTATCGAAACTTTCGTGGTGACTCTCCGGCGGAAGGGCGGTCTGGATTTGCACTTGAAGCGCGTGAGATGGCCATTGTGCTCCGACGTGGTCAGCCAGTCCACTGCAGCCCGCAACTTCTACGAAATTTTGTGTGCATTGATGAATTTGGTAAGGGGACAGAGGACAGCCACGCAACCGCGCTCTGCGCTGCAATTCTTCAGCGACTGGACCAAGTACTGCTCTGGACTGCTTTGCAAAGTTGGTTCACATTGCCTGTAGACCTTTTGCTATAGTCCCCGCATACAGTTGGTCTGCAAAAACAGAAATCAAGGTTCCATTGCAGGGAAATTTCTGTGGAGTTTTTGCAACACATCAGCATGCTCTGTTTCAAGACCAGCTGGGACTTTTCCCCAGCACAGCATGTAAGCAGCCATTACTTAAGCGCACACAGCAGCTCCGCACAATAATAGAGTCCACAACGTCAACGAAGCAGGCGCTAGGAACACCCGTTGTTTGTGGTCAGGTGTTTCAGCATGCATGCTTCAAGGTTCTGCATGGTGTCAATACTGACTCCCTTGCGTTTGAAGTCGCTGATTCACAGGCACGCCTGCTCTGCCACCATGGCAACATGTGTGACGAAAAATTGAAAACTGGCATTACGTTGCCTTGGTCATGCCTGTCCTGTCAGAAGCTTGTACTGTTAGCATAGGAGTTGTGACCAGCTTTGGCTGCAAGACCATGTTGCATTGCATCTGTAGAAAGATTGTACTGGAGCAATGTCTGTGGTTTGCAGGGATTTTCCTGGGACATGATAGAACAGTCGGTGACTTGGAAGCAAGCAGCTTGGCACATCCATAATCAGAGGCTGGATCCCGCGCCCAGAAAATCTGCGAATCGAAAAAGTGGTCCAGTCCCATGCCCGCCTGATAAAGTGGATACAGAGGCAAGCGTTGATAACAGATGCCTTCTGATACGGATGCCTTCTGTGGACCAACTACCTGCTCTTCGCTCTATCGGAGCTCTCGTACCTGCGAACTTACAGATCTCTGCTGCCATTCCCCTGACTCCAAGCCGCCCCATGCATAGGCTGCCTGATACTGTAACCAGCAGTTCGGATCTCGCAGGTGCACAGCAGCCTCTTGGGGCAGATACAGGCTGCAAGCATGCCACACATGAAGATGCTGCTTTGCCTGTGTTGCCTGCAAGATGGAGCTCCTGGGGAGCTGCAGCTGAATCATCAGATGCTGATGCCATGCGCACATGGCAGTTTCGATGGGAAGCAAGACCCGAAATGAGCTGGCCACATAGTGACCGAGCAGATGGTGAGTGTTTGTAGCTCTCAAACCCTTTACAGATGCTCACGGATTCCCTGTTTCCGCACAGCATCTCAGCACCTCATGGGTAACGCAGTCTTCTGTGACTTCAGGAGTGGTAACGCAGATCAATTGCCATCAGGCTACAGTTTTCAGTGAGCGATCTGTTTGTCTGCATGGATCTACAGATGCTGCTTGGGAAGAGGCGGCGGCTGCGGTCCAGGCAACACTGCAGAACGTGCTGATGGGGGCGTGTGGCATCGACAATCCACGTATTCATCTCTTGAGAATTTCGAAAGGACAAGCACCGGGGATCCGATTCTTGGCAATGAGCTGTGTCTACATTTTGCTGGTGTGACACCGTCAAACCCCATGATGAGATACTGCGACTTCTGAAGCACCGGATGCTGCGTTGCCCTGATGTGAGCTTCGTGCACGGTGCCCCGATCACAATTGCAGCCAATCCAATGTATCTCCAATGATGGGCTGTTCTACCGGATGTAGATTTGGAGTCCAAAGCAAGGACTGCAGTATTATGTGGGGGAGACAGACAACGTTCGGAAGCGTCTGGCACGGCATACCGCTGACGCACGCCGGCGTTTCAATGGCCACGTACATACAGCAGTGGTCGCTGGGCTGTCCCACAGAGAGAAGAGTACAGCAAAGAAGGCTGAAACACTCACACTGCAAGCGCTTCTTCGACAGGTATGCGCATTTGAAACGCCCGACTGGAAGCTTTCTCTAATCACTACTGATGCACTGGCCTGCGGGTGCTACACAAACGTTTTACCTAGGTCGAACCTGCCATGCCTATGCCCACCCAAAGCACTGCATCACATGAGTGGAAGTGGGGATTTGACCCCGTACCGCACGCCTTTGGCTGAAATAGGCGTCTCACAGTCCGCTTGCGTGGCGGAATGCCAATCTTCAACCTGCTAAATCCAGGCACAGACTGGGAAATTCGGCACACGATTAATTTGGTTAGCGTTGCATATGTTAGCGAACTTGCTGTCGGCTTTTATCACGTTGGCACGATTATCGACACTTTCCTGCCATATCCATAAGTGCATGCTGATTGGCGCTGCGATGGAAAAGCTCGCCGTGGCCGCTGCTTTCTCTTAGGGTATGGTAGGAAGTGTCACGATGTGTTCTCGTTGATGATTGCTGACTGGCCGCCAACGTGCGAGGCCCTTTGGCAAGGCCGAAACTAGTCATATTTCGCCTGTTCAGTCTGTAACCGCAACATCCACATGCATTTATCACCTCAGTTTTGGAGATATATAAGTGCATGCTGATCGGCTTAATGTTTGACCTGATTCGGTGCTGCATGTGCCGAAATGCTTTTATAATGGTTGTGCACACTGTGTGCTGAACAACAAAGGAGCTGTACTGATCAGTGTTCGTCTATCAGGCTACGCTGGGGTTCAAACATGAATGCATTGGGGCAGCGGACATTGCAATGTGTTGCTATCACCTAATGCTGCTCGCTAACCGTTACGAGATTTGTTTGTTCAGCTTGCAGCCGAGGCATGATCGATGTTTAGATTTCAGATGCACAGCGCAAGCAATCTTCAAGCACTGCAAGATGCAAGGTAGAAAAATGTCGTTGGTCTCGAGTGTTCATATGATTGCTTTCCCCCGAAGATGTAACGTTTCGTCTGTCTGTTTTGATGGCAATGCGACCAGAGCTGTTGCCATCAAAACATAATCGGTGTACACCTTCAAGACTAGCTATTCCTTCGGAGCACTCAGCCACACAACATCTGCAGGGCCTTCCAATGATAAGCGTTAAAGATGCGAGGAACATCAGTTTCGGTGCTGCACAGGGAAAGCAGCGACTCAGTACGGACGAAAGACCCGCTGGGGACGGTCGCGGCTTCCATGCATGCTAGCCTTGATAGCGACCCCACAGGCCGCGATCACAGCGGTCTCAGGGCCTCGTAACAGTTTAAGCATGAGGGCTTGACGACAGGGAACGATGAGGTAAACGTCATGCATCCTGAGCACTGAGTTCGATGTGATTCTGCACAGCCAAGCAGTTGGCGGATTTTCTGTGTTCTTGTAGTACATCATAAGACGCGGTGCATGATCGTCTAGATCACGTTGTGTGGGTTTTTGTAGTTTTCCCTCAAACCCGTTCGACGCAACACGAGTGCGGCTATGCAAACTGAACAGGATGTATTCTGGACGGAACAGCTCAGTAAACATGAAGTGCGGTTGCCTTGACTGCACAGTGCTTTAACTTGCAGTGTTTAAGCTACACGCGGCCCAAGCTCTAGGTTTATCAACGTGGGCGACAGTACCCACTCTGGACACGATACACGCTCTCACTGAATGCTGACCCTTGCATCGACCGAAAATTTCCAAGCAATCCCTCTAACTATGGCTGATGTCCTTGAGTTTCATTTTGCAGCTGGCGATCGTCGCACAATTTCGTCAGGTTTTGAGGTCCAGGCAGCTGCTGCGACCTGGACACGACAGCCAGACAGACCTGTGCCGATATCTCAGGGCAAGGCAATGGGACGTTGCCAAAGCACTGACGCTCTGGCAAGGGCGTGTAGCATGGGAGGCTGGTCCGCAGGCTGCCCCTCCAGACGTTCCGTTCACAGACCAAGAGTTACAGTTGGTCCAGCGCTTATACCCACATTTCTGGCACAAGACCGACAAATTTGGTAGACCAGTGTGGTAAAGTCTTCTCGCTCTATGTACAACAGTGCACTAGTATCTCATGTGTCCTCCGCATGTGTGCTTAAACACATGTGCACTTTCACTTGTCGTCTCCCTCAATATTTCAATCAACAGGTGTGCGGCAGCTGTAACGATGGGTCTGCTGAATTGTCCATGTGTGTGACTGTGCCTATTCCTATTCGGCAAATATCACAGAGGCTTCAAGGAACAGGACCCGAGTCATGCAGGTACGAGCTGCTGGGCTCACTGCAGCTCGCAGAGCTGCTCAAGCATGTGAGTATGGAGCGATTGTTAAAGCTGCACGTTTTGGAGATGCAAAAGTCGGTGCAAACCGTGTATCCTGCATGCTCCGTGCATGCAGGACGAGAAGTCTACACATGCACTACAATCATTTGCCTGAAAGGTATTAGACTCAGCAACTTCACAAAGGATGTCCGAAACTTTGTTCACAACGTCTCAATGATTGATCAGGTGTGCCATCAACACGTGACCTTCAGTCCTGGGATACACATGGCCGTTGGCGATGCCGCCAGGCATGATACCTGACCTGTTGTTTTGAACATTATGAGCACGGTGGATGCATGTTTGTCTCTGATTGGAATTCTTACATGCAGAATTATCATCCCGAGCGGTTGGGCCAACTCCTGATTGTAAATGCACCGATCATGTTCAAAGGCCTGTGGAGTGTCATCAGCCCATGGTTGGAGACGCGTACCAAACGCAAGATTCAGGTCCTCTCAGCTAGCAGTACTCCTGCGAGTTTGCGAGGCCTCATTCCGTGCGAAAACCTGGTCCGCCAACTGGGAGGCGAAAGTGATTGGAGTCCAGACATTTCCGTAGGTCCATGGGCTGACATAGAAGTGCAGCGTGCCCTAGAAAAAATCGGCAGCTCTACCAGTACATCGACCGCAGCGAATGATGAATCTGTGCCCTGAGTTATGTCTTCATGAAACGAAATTGCATGTGCAGCATTAATTTGTAACATTTAGCACTGGCCTGTAACGCGAACAATTACCTATGTCATATCACTAAACCGTTTACGTTATGTATTTTCTTTTCTTTACCCAATATCATGTGATTGATCAACACTGACGTCGGCAGTCCACCGTCCTGATGGTGTTCACAGACAACACAACATATGTCCTCGACAAAATCCATGAATTGCTCTCGAGTTGGATTCTGCCTCCTGAATGATTGCAAGTATGGTTCATAGCTCTTGTTCCATGTGAACATATATGCAAGTAGTTGCTTTAGTCTTGGTGCTGGGGAGTTGTTGACCTGCAATTAAAAACATGCGGTGATGCTGAATACATTGTATGCGCGGTTTGGATGTATACACCCAGCTTTTGTGGACTTTGATCACAGACGTCATTCAATAGCATACGTTCGTTGTTGAAAGGGTGTACTGTCCAAACTTCCGCAGGAATCTGCAAATATGTAAACTTTCAGAACCCAAAAGCCTGCCATGGTCTCGTGATTCAAGATCGGCGCCACAAAACGTCTGCTGGATACGATGAAAAATCAACGGATCTTGGATGGCCCCTGAATGCACCGTCACAAGTTATCCAACGACAGTTCGCAAATATTGCATTGTGTTTTATTGCTGCACACCTCTCCCAATCATGATTCCATCACACTTGGTTGTTTGCCAGAGTTCAATTGCAGCATCGACACTATTAACGTCGCCATTACCAACCTGCAGCAGTTCGATACGTAGTAAATATGCACTGAAGGGAGAATATCTTGCCTAAGAGTTCGGAAGGTGGTGCTGACCACTGGAATGCGGAGCGCTTGCTTTGCGTGTGCAATTAGGTCCCAATCAGCACGTCCAGAGTAACCTTGACTTCGTGTTCGTGGATGAATTGTAACAAAGCTTGCTCCTGCTTCTTCAATGCTGAGTGCATTCTCCAGGAACCGGCTGGAATCATAGTAGCCAGCCCTCATCTTGACACTGACTGGCACCCTGCCTGCAGCGAGTCCAACCAGATGCTTGACGAGTACATGTAGGAATTCTGGATCCCTTAAAAGGCTGCAGTAGCAACTACCTGATGAATTCTAGGTCAAGGAACATTTGGCACTGCAGATCATGACCTAAAGTGACTGACCACCACAGTTCAAGCCTTCAGGCAGTGTTCTGCGCTGTTGTCGATGATTTGTGGCTGGTTGAATTATTTTTATCGAACTGCGGATCGCCCGCTGGTGTGAGTTGACGAAGGCGGTGCATTGTTCACATAGCCAGTGAAAAATGTGATGTGCCCACTTGCGTCGCAGGCATAAACAAGTTGATGGGGCACGAACCTGGATCCTGCGCCCTTGCCAGTAACCTGTAAAATTAGGGCTACTTCAGACACAAGTAACGGGCGTAATTCGGTGCAACTTCTGCATGAAGGGCCTGAAGGCTGACACTGACCTTTGATGCGGGACAGCCACAGTTGAAATCGATTCTTGGGGCTCCACGTTCAATCAGCCTTGGAACAAGCTCATCCATAATAGGAAAGTATGATCCCATAATCTGGGCCCCTAACGGAGTATCGCCGAGCTCCCAGCCACTATATGTGGTTGCCAAACCTTTTGCAACATGCCGAGGATGGTCCATCATCACTGGTACACGCAAAAACTCCGTGCAACACTCATCTGGCCCTCCAAGAGTCTCCATAAAGGCCATTCTGAAAGGTCGGTCGGCAAGGTTTTCCATCGGTGCCAGAAACAACGCTGGGCACCCATCAGGTGCTCGGCGGCTGAGCAGCTTCGCATAGTCAATTCCAGGCAATGCTCCACTGCACATGGCAAATTGCTTAAGCATATTGTGCAGAGAACATATCACACAAACTGGTTCAATGCCTCGCCATGGCGGTCTAAGTGTCTAGCACTGCCGCGGACTGCGATACCTTTCGTCAACCGGTATGCGAC
The DNA here is from genome assembly GCA_032360965.1 of Ulva armoricana. NCBI lineage: Eukaryota > Viridiplantae > Chlorophyta > Ulvophyceae > Ulvales > Ulvaceae > Ulva > Ulva armoricana. The sequence continues at coordinate 4,946,331 of JAUMHO010000006.1, forward strand.
GCGAACGTCCACGGGCACAGGCAGTAATATGCCTAGGAGATACTTTTGCACATTGATTTGCCTTCATTCTGTATACTTTCCTCAGCTGCCACAGTCTTCGATCCTGGGATACTGCAACGGTTGTCTCGGCTCACGTGCCCAACACAGCATCCTCTATCATCGTACCCTTGCACGGACGGCACAACTAAAAAGTGCACCGGTGCTCTTTTTTACGCAACACAACAAGTTTCTAATCTGTGGTGAGTGCAACTGCACGCGCATGAGCACTTGACTGTGTCCATGACTCGCACAGTTGCGAACGCGTGGCCCGCGGTCGTGTACAGGCTTTTGGTAACACGGCTAGTTCTACTGCCCATACCCAAGCGGCTACAATGTAAGACTGCATGGAGCAATCCCTTGGTCTCATGTCCGCCCTTGGTTTTAGCATCGTTGCACCGCCCATCGATCACGTGTACATTGAGCGCTGGAGACATACGCACAATCACATGCTGTCGAGCGGCCACTGCAATCTGTGCAACGGATATAGTTGCGGAATTTCAATGGCATCACGGCCAGTACGTAATGTTCAAGGCGCTTGAACAGGAAAGCCAGATGGTTGATCTATGATTATGGAACATTCAAAGGCTGGAGGGGCAACGCGGCTAGAGCAACCCGGTTTTAGCATCTGGTATACAGATATGCCGTATCGATATGACCGACATCGACGATGTGCTCCGATCAGTTATTCGTGCTCAGACGTTCCGACGCTCGACGGGTCCGACGCTTGAATTTTTCTGCAGTGTACAGACACCGAGAAAGCTCAGCTGCTTTATTTTCAGTGGGACGAATTCTTGTAACTGTATTTTATGACAGGATGGCTCCTCCGACCGTCCGTTTGTCCCTGCGTGCACACTTGCGTCAACAAGAGCCGACTGAGCAAAATCTTGGCACATGCATGACTGGGCCAAGCGTGCGAAAACCATGTTACACCGTGATACAAAATACTGGCATCCGGACGTGCAGCATAACTGTATGTGCCTCGTTCTTTGTGTCTAGCCCGTTGCCTTGTTGTGATCGGCTTGACAGTGCGCATCTGGTGTCCTCTGCGGGATCGCCGAACTTGGCCTACTCTTGTGTGCAGTTATCCCTAAATTTCTGCAGGTGCGCAAACCAGGATCCCTCCATTCAAGACTTTTTGTGCTTTTTACGTATACGGTGTTTTCCTTATGAACACGTTGGCGTAAGAATGAGATCGCCCCGTGCCATGTCAGTTGCAGCGGTCTATCACGGGGACATGGCTCGATCTTTGCATTTACGTAATTGGTTAATTCTCGGCCCTTCAGTCACATTTTATGGACTTCAAGATGCCCTTGTGATCTGTCGGTGGCGCTGGACATCCCGCATCAATTGATTCCATGCACCCGAATTTTAACGCAAGCGCTCACGCATGGATGCCGCTCTGTTACTCATTTGAGTTGATGGGTCTCTATTGCAGCTATTGGAGGTCTCAAAATGCCAGCATCTGAAGATCTTGAGGACATGGGCGCGACGCTCCAGGCGTCGTCCCGCACATCGTCTATCAGAGTGTTTGATCAGCTTGAGGGCTTTACAGCGGATGAGGATACTAAAGTGAGCAGCAAGGTGTCCAAATGGTGTAGCTCTCAGGCAACCAAAGCTCGAGACAGCGCGAAGAGCTACGGTGTTATGGACTGGCTCGCTCTTGTGCTGCCATGCCTAGCGTGGATCAAGAAGTATTCGGTACGACCTTGCGCCGCCTGTACCTCATATCTTTTGCAATTCTTCGTCTGATTTTGGCATGTCGCGTTGGCGTGTCATCAATCCTAAAACCCGTACACGGACGAACCTCTTCATAACAGTGCGACATATGCAGATCAGGGACAACCTACTCATCGATGTCATGGCAGGTGTTTCCATTGGGTTCATGGTGATTCCACAAGGTAACGCTTCGATGACTGTACTTCGGCTGCCAGTGCACAGGCGTGTCTATCCCATCTAGTCCACGCCGTGGGACTGATCCGCCCTTTATGAGTTGTCAACAGCTTTATTGTATGAGATACTTTGGATGCAGGCATGTCTTACGCTTTACTGGCAGGTTTGCCCGCTGTGTATGGATTGTACTCTGCGTTTGTGCCATGCATTGCCTATGCTGTGTTTGGCTCCTCACCACATCTAGCAGTGGGCCCCGTTGCCGTCATCTCACTGCTGCTGGGACATTCTCTGCATTCTATCTTCCCTGAATCTGAGAATATCGATGACCCAAACAATCCTGGAGATCTCGCAGATGTTCAGACTAGCTACAATGAAGCCGCAACACAGGTGCTGCTGCCATGAGCATCCACATCTGTCCTTATTGAATCAAATGCCACAGGGCGGGCTGTATGTACCATGACACAGTCGCGGTGCAGGTTGCGTTTTTGGTTGGTATTTTGTATCTCATTGTTGGTGTGTTCCGTCTTGGCTTCTTTGCGAACTTCTTGAGTCACTCCGTGATCTCTGGATTTACCACCGGAGCTGCCCTTATCATCGGCCTTAGCCAGCTGAAGTACTTCCTGGGCATTACCATTCCATCCACTGAGACCGCTCTTCAGACTTTCATAGAAATTTGCAAAAACATAGATGACACACAATGGCGCGAGGTTGTCATGTGCTCTGTGTGGCTGGCAATGCTGATAATCATGAAAGACTTGTCCAAGCGTTACAAGAAGCTTTCCTGGCTGCGCCCATTGGGCCCGATCACTGTCTGCATTATTGCTATTGTTACTGTTGTAATTGGCGACCTAGATGGCCAAGGGCTCATCCGCACGGTCAAGAAAATTCCCCAAGGTGCGTGTATTGGCACCCTGCCAACATGCTCTTGACCATGATTATCAAGGCGTGTTTTGTCTTGATCTCAACGCGACTGTCGGCTCTGATACGTCAAGTATTTGTTTAGCTCGGCCCTACTAGTAGTATCTTCTATGTCTGGTAGACAGTGCCGCTTGTCCTGCAGGATTGCCAGCAGCAACGATCAAGCAATGGTTCCCGATGCACAGCTTTGGCAAGCAAGTTCAAACGGCACTGTTGCTGTACGATCTATGCCCTTAGAATTTCTTTGTGGAACCCTGGTATGTAGTATTTGATATGGCATGAGGGTCGGGTGATGCACAGGTTCCTGGTCGGTTTCATGGAGAGCATCAGCATTGCCAAAGCACTGGCACGGAGACACAAATATGAAATTAGCGTTACTCAGGAGATCATGGCGATGGGCTTTGCCAATCTTCTGGGGTCGATGTTCAATGCATACGCTTGCACAGGCTCCTTCTCTCGTTCAGCTGTCAGTGCTGACATTGGTGCCAAGACAGCCTTACAGGGCGGCCTCACAGGTGCCTTGCTACGCACATCTCAATCCATATGATCTTGAGATGGATCTTCGCCACCTTGTATCTTGTGGTGCAACACCACCTTCATTGACCTACATGCCGTGTGTGGTTGCCAAAAATGCATGTCTGCAAACCTTCCCAGGTGCCTTGCAGGATTGTGTGTGATGCTGGTTCTGCTGTTTATCACGCCAGTGTTTGAGAGGGTCCCGTACTCTGTCATGGGCGCAGTCGTCATGTCCTCTGTCATTGGGCTGTTTGAGGTGTCGGAGGCTGTCTTCTTGTTTAAGTCAAACTTCCTGGACTTCCTGGTGTGGGTGGCTGCCTTTGTGGGCACAGTGTTCCTGGGTGTAGAGATTGGTCTGGCCATTGCAATTGGCCTTGCTGTGGTGCTGGTAATCTACCAGAGTGCCTTCCCCCACACAGCTGTCCTCGGCTGCCTCCCAGAAACAGGTGCAACTTTTTCTACTCTGCTGCTGTGCCGATTTTCATCTGAATCATGGTGTGATGGTGTTGTAAGGTCTCCTTCAAATATGTACCCGGGCCTGTGTACAGAAATCTACCGCAACAAGAAACAGTACCATGGTGCCAAAGAGAGCCCGCATGTATGCATCGTCAGGTGTGTCACTGCCACTGTGGCAGCTCACTGTTGCCATGTAAAACGACCTTCTCCCTGCTGTGCCCAGTGTGTCGTCTTTTTGTTGTATATCTGTGATTTGCCTTGCCTTGCAGGATTGATGCTCCCATCTACTTCGCCAATGTGGAGTGGATTCGAGGCCGTGTGGATAAGTACCGTAAGAGGGCCAATGCAGATGAGAAACTGGGCCCCATTTATTACGTTTGCTTCTCAATCTGGATCTGCATTTACATCTTGCATTGACAGCCAAAGCTGCTAGAAAATATGTACTGTTCTGGCACAAGTGCTATTATCGGTCTGAACTTGCCTTGGGCAGCCTATGCTAATTGAAGCGATGTATGACTATCCTTGGAATGGTGTAGGTAGTTTTGGACATGTCTCCTGTGGCTTTCGTTGACTCTACAGGTGTGCAGCCTTGCCTCGACTCAATTTCACTCTCGAGGGTATCATACACTAGGAAGTGGCATGTTGTGGCTGTGCAATGAAGAATGTGCTTCTCAACCACTGTTTATGTTCAGGGATGCATGCTCTGCATGAGCTTATTGAGCAGCTCCATGCCGATGACCAGCAATTGGTTCTGGCCAACCCAAGCAGGAAAGTTCAGGCACAGCTGAAGCGAGTGAAACTGTTGAATGAGATTGGACCAGAGAATGTATTTGTTCGCACCACCGATGCCGTTAAGTTTTGCCAGCATAAGGTGCGAAAGCTTATGGCCAAGAAGATCACTGAGAAGGACCTGGAGGAGGGAGTGGCTGTGATACAAAGATCTGATAGTAGCCACAGTACTGATGGCAAGACCGCTGTCGGACACGGCCCTGAAAAAGTTAGCAGCGGATAGATTTGCTTGTCAAAGGCCACTTATTTTAACTGTGATGACATGGTGCGCATGTCTATAGATAGGCACGGCAGTTGCATGCCGTTTTGAAATAAATTTGCGGCAGATTTTGGTCAAATGGTTGTGCGTGGTGATTTATTTCATTAAGGAAGCATTATCATGGATTGTCTGCTGACAAGCGCCAATTAGAGATCCGGGTAAATGTGATCTGATCATGCTTGTGACATCCATATGCATGTTCGCGCAAACAGTGCTGCGTATGGAGCATTGTACGTTGTAGTTTTGATGTGAGTGTTAGTTTACACATGTGATGTGAGCAGCCCCACGATCACAGCTAAGCGGGTATATTCTGACACTGCTCTGCTCGTCTGCTATGTTTCGTTTTGCTGATTCGTACATGACAGCAACTGCGGCTGTTGAATGTTCGAAAACTGGAGTGATGAAACCACAGAAAGCATTGTCATGACCATAATGTCGTGCATGACTACAATGTCGTGCATGGTGTTGACCACCAAAATAGACGTCTAGGCAAACTAAACAGACACGTGACGGGTGATCCCTGCTAACAGTATGTTGTGCAGCAAACGACTCTAGCTTGTCACTGAGAACATGTAGGTTGGCATACGCACTTGTGACCCACATGACTTGGTGTCTTGTAGCGGAAGCGCCCTTGTGCAGGAAACAGCCCCAACACCGATTACAATGTTTTCATTTCTGTAATGATACTTGGTGGTTATCATACCACACTGTTCGTAACCCAACCTCACCTCACCGATGGTGATAGGGACAGCCAGGCTCAGGGACAAGCAGCTTTGTAAGAACATCTGAACAAGTGAGCGATACAGCAATATGGGAAAAAATTTCTATCAATTCAATCAGCTAAGCGTGCATAATTTGATTGACCTTGTGCCAAGTAGCTTCTGAAGGCCGCTGGACAGCCCAGAGTCCGATTTTGTCACATTATCCACTCACCTTTATGTGTGGCTGAAATACCGGCAACATCGCTGCTAGACAATCTAGGCAGGGTTTTGCGATCGCTGTCAGCAAGGCCAGTTCCATCCACTTCAAGCTGCGCAGTCCATCCGAGATTCTCCAGATCGGTACATTGCAAACTCACAGCACTGACGGGACGGTGAAGGGCATACAAGTGATAGCCATGGGAAAACACAGAGACGCCAGACACACAGACCTATGTAGGGGGTGCAGTGTTGACTTCGGTGGCTCATTCAAGCTAGTCTGGGTTAGGGTCTGCTTGACATTTGCATGAGGTTGACCAACCGCTGTCCCTGCAACGAATGATTTTTGGGCAGGCGGCCTTCTACTTTACAGTAACTGCAGGCCCGTGCGTCTGAGTGATCTATCAATGAAGCCTACCAATGGAGCCCACGCACACCATGCATACAATAAAGGGGGCATCATACTCTGCTTGCCCAGACATCATGGATTACGCCGTCATCAGTTTTGCTTCGAATTCTGCAACTTTCCGGCGTAGCATGTCCTTTAACGTTTCACTTTTAATCCTCTGTTCAAGTTCGTAGTAAGGGTCTTTCATAACATAGTCCGAGTACAATTCATATATGGCGCGTAGGATATCAGACGTTTGCCTCGTGCCCGGTGCCACGAACAGTAGAAATTTGATTCCTGTAAGAGTCTGAAACACCTGCAGCAATGAGCTCAGTCAGGAGGTTCAAGTTACTACATCAGCCTTTGAATATGGAAGGCGGAACGTACCTCCACTGTGAACGTCTCTGCTTCTAGGCTGGAGATACCAGTGCATTCTTTTGAGGGAGATAGCTCCTTCACAATGTGGCTCATGCTTGCAAATGAACTTGCAAGTTGAATGCGAGTGTTCTCGCTGGCATTGTGCCCTGCACAAGCGCCAAAGAGGACATCATACAAAAGTCCATCAGCGGAACTGATTATGTACAGTCCGAATATTTTCTGTGTTGGAGGTTGGATCATGGTGCTTGAATGCCAGCAGACGTGGCACAGTAGAAGCTGAAGTTTCACCGCCCGAGCGTCGGTTGGGACGATCACAGGTATCTAGACAAAAGGTCTAAACGGAGCGTTGGTGTCTCGTTCGGGCAAACCAATCGCAGGGTGGGAGCAAGGTCACGCTGAACACTTGAACGGACGCAGCGAACCGCGTCATGGCCGGCAGCACGCATGGAGAGGATAAGGCGGACGAACGGAAACTTTGCATTGACATAGTCTGCCTGAATACTTCGGTGCCATGGACTTGTTTAAGCATAGGTTACAGTGTTTGTGCAGCGCTGCACCACAAGAGTGATGGGTTCCAACTGCACACATGTGTCCGGGCCACTGCGACGGACTACGCCGCAAGTCTTTGCTGTGACTGTGTGGCTGAGTTGGATCTGCCCGCGTGGTAGACCAGATTGCACAAGCCACTGCTTGCGTAGGTGGTACAGCCCCATGGTATACCCAGCTGCATAGTAAGAAGTAGGCACCAGAGCCGAGTCACGTGGGAGCTGGCTGATTGAACATTTGCCAGTTTGTGCCACGCCACGTACGAGCCAAACTGATGGTGCCATGAAGACCATCACATTGTGTGGGGTCGTCCCATATGAGGTGATGTGCCAACACCAAGTCAACATACTGCCATGGGGACTGGCACGGTCTGTCATGCTTGGAAAGCACACCGGTGATGTGTATGCAAGGTACCCTGAATCGCCACCTCCATGTTTTGCTATCCAAATGCTTTCAACATACTGAGGTTGCAGACCACGGTAGCCAGCATGGAGTTGGGTTGTATCCGCAGCGATGTAAAAGCTGTGACATACCCATCCTTGTTGGCAGCCGGTGCCTTGCAATAATGATTGCCAGTCCGGCCACATTGATGTGACCTCAGGTGATCATATCAAGGCGCAGTGCACATCCAGGCAGGATATTCTGGGTACATGCAGCTAGTGCGCCACTGCAGTCGGCTATTATGAAGACTGCGCCAGTTTCCAGGCCTCTCTTTGACATGGACCAATGCAAAACGAATGCAAGATTGTCAGTCAAATGAAGGAGTACCGGCCCGCAGGAGTCAATGTTCGTGGACGTGATCCGACATGGGACACAAGCAGTGCACACATGTCATAGACATTCAATTCTAAAAAACCCCAACGTGTGGCCTCAATGGCGCTATGCCAGCGTTAAACTCATGTATCTATCACTTCCGGCCGTACCGTTGGAGGTCCTGTACACTGGCACCAAGGCATATGCATTGCTCTGCACAGCTCACAGTCTACTTCTTGAAGCGATTAAACAGACTTGAGACAGCCTTTGCACTGGCGGTCAAAGGTGAATTTGCAGCAGATTCATTGTACACCATAGCTTCTATGTCAGCACTGGTTGGCTTTGTGTCCATATGCCCTACTCGCTTCATCTCATTTGCTTCTTCCAGGAAGACCGACCACTTATCTGTGTCAGCCAACGTCCATCGGAATACGTAAGCCATTTTGTTTCCGCCTAAAACACCCTGCAGCAGAATATGTGCTTGTGTTGATCACGTCAAGCTATACTACATGCAAATAATACCATGCTGTCAGCTGGCAGCCTACAGCATTTTTGTCACAAGCATGGCTTGCCATGACCAGGCACCAAACCGCTCAATCGTGACTTCATCAATGTAGATGATCAGTCACGAACACATAATATTCAGATGTCTTCATGTCCTGCATATTGCATGCAGCAGCAAGCTACAAGCCACTGCCACGCTTACACACCCCCAGAGCGATTGGAAGGAAGAAATAGACTGCGTCCAGGGACTTGGCAAACGCCTGGTCCACATTTGCTGTGTCTGTGCGCATCCAGGCTGCGTTGACTACTAGCAGCAACCGCCCCGACCACATCTTATTCACCACTCGCTTGCAGGCCCGGCACTGGTCTTCAGCAGCACCCAGGATCAGTAAGGGTCCATTTAGTTCGTCCTGGTCTCCTTCTTCTTCATTCATGCACTCGTCCAGTGAAAAAACTACAAATGGCACATCTTCTGCTCGTGCCAAGTCCGTTGACATTTGTGAACCAAACACCACAATTGGAATGCCGGCTGCGGCGGGAATGGACCCAATCATATCCTTCGCCAATATCAGGTCAGATGCTGGGCTTGTGTCTGCAATAGGTATCTCAATTGACAGTCGCTTCACGCCAGGCCACAGTGCTTGGCCCTGCAGTGACAGCTTGATTCGATGAGGACTGAGCCTTGAGGCACCTGATGGAGTGGTCACATATGCAGTGGAAGGGCATCATGGTCAAAGACAGCTGGTCACCTTCTTGCGCCGTTTCTTGCCTATTTGCAAGCTTGATAACAACGCTTGTGTGGCCTGCTGCATCTGCAATCGCGAACAACTGAGGGCCTGCAACGTATGACACCGATAATGCACGTTATCAGCGATGTTGATGGACGATTCATCACACCGATTCTTCCTGAGACTGGGGAATTGCTGCATCTGGGGACCCTGTGGCTGATGCCTGTGTGCGGTCACTAATGCGGAGCTGTGGAGCGCGGATATGGTTTCGGAAGTGGAAACTTTGCTTGATAGACATGTGAACGTGCCTGCGCCCAGGCTTGCATAGCGCAGCGCACATGGTTACCCTGAGATTCAGTAAGCTACGCCAGTTGCACCTCGTCGGCCGTGTGGCAGGCGCGCTAGACGTTTATGCAAAGAGCAACCGTATCAGAACATACGTAATGGTTTGATGCAACCTAAGTTGTGTTCATAGAAACTCTCAGAACAACCTGTGAGATGCTGACCAGCTCACGGGCACTTGCACGGCTAGACGATGCAGCCAGACAAGCTGCGCAGCGGTGGAGGTTGCTTTGCACCTTCCATCCACACTGCGTTGGTTGGTTGTGGCTAGTCCACACGGCGTTGGCTGCTTCACCGTAACTCCACGCCGCGTGGCGACGCGCCAGATTTGCACTGCCCAAGGATTTGAGCCATAAGCATGCTCCATGCTAGCATGCTCCATAGAATTTGTCCTGCATGTGCTGGATTCCATCCCAGACACTCGACGCAGACGCTCGGCTATGGCAACATGTTTCGAAATTCCACATCAGCACCTGGATTGCCGTTCACCTCCCAAGTACCCTGATCGCGTGACGTGCCCCCGCATGCCGCACAACGACAGCGCATGCTGTGCAATCGGAGCGATCATTCATTGGAGGTTGCGCTACATGGGCATTTTTTTTGTGCACATATACTCGTGTTTTAACTCGCTGACAACGCTTATTCGCGTCATGCCTTGTGGCGTCGTCTGCAGTCGGGTGGCTTGCTAGACGCTGGCTGATTGGCTGTATCCCAGTCAAGCTGTCGCCTTAAGAGCTAAGCATAGTACTCTGCGTTTCTCGGGGTATCGATTGACCCCGGTTCAAATGCAGCTGTACGGAGGTGGCTTCTTCCATGCCTGGGGGCAGCTGATGGTGTTCTACTATGGGGCTGGAAGTTTATTGCACTACGTGATACCCCGAATTCTACCTGTTCATAGTGTTCAGGAGTGTGAAAGGGGAAGCAGCGACGTGTACAGGGACAGCATCTACAGCCTGGGTGTGTGATTGGCTCTCTTCCCTTCTTGAGCAATTATTTATGCCGCATGGATGCGGAATGGAGCTCAGGATAAGTGATGCGAGTATGAAGTAAGGCAAGTATTTGAGTGCAGGTCCAATTGCTGTGAAAGCAGTAGTGTGGACTGTTTGCGAGTGGCTACATTCCACAGGCTGGAGCCAGTTTTACGTCAGCAAAGAGCCTGTGACCATGCGCCATATACTCTACATGCTAGCCTGTGTCCTAGTTATGGATTACGTACATGATGCTTGGTTTTACTGGACCCATCGCTTGTTGCACTGGAAGCCTCTGTACCGTCATGTGCACTACATCCATCACAAGTGCGTTCCCTGGCTGGGTGCAACACGTCTCCTGTAGATGCCTGTGCAATCCGTTAGAGCTGAAGGATCGATTCTACCGCATGTTTGATGTGCATCTTCAATCACGGCAGGCACCAGGGATTGCGGATTGTAGTTCTTATGCTACATCACAGGATACATTGCCAGATGTAGCTCAGCCTGCAGGTCAATGGCTCCGTCTGCATTTACTGGGTACAGCTTTCATGTCGTAGAAGCATTAATTGTTTTCACAAACGAGATCTTGCTCGGCTTCATCATTCCTATAGATATGAATCTCCACAGGGCGTACCACCTGTTCACCACGGTCATACACCAAGGTGCGCTTGCCGTGCATTCATGCTGCGTGCTATCTTTGCTCAAATTATGCGTCGGTAAATTTCTTGCATCGTCCACAGAGTCATTCAATCCGTGCTGGTGGGTGCAGGCGGACATTCTGGGTATGAGATTAGCCCATTTCTCCCACACATCGCCAACCTATTCATGTGTATATTGCATGGTTTCAACCATGGGTACAAAGGCTTCAACACAGTAAAGCACCATGACATGCACCACCGCTTTCCGTTGAAGCATTTCTCACTGTATTTTACACATTGGGATCGGGTTTGTGGAACTCTGCACCCCCAGTACGATTCCAGTGTTGTACGATACTTTGCTCAAAAGCAGGAGTAGGCCTCTCAGCATTCCATCTGTGAAACGGGTCGTGCTGATATTGTCTGTTATACCAGGATGAAGGCCAGAGTCTTCTCATAGTTCTTGCCAACTAACCATTTACAAACTGTGGATTTTCAGCATGGAATCTAGCACTGCAGCTAGGCGCGACTGAACGGGATATCCCTAAAGGCATGTACGCGTATTGGTCCCAATGAGCCTCGGTTGCTCATACTGTGCCGCACATCAGAGGACTCTTGTGTGTAATCAGTAGGGTGTAATGAACCATCGCACTACTCATAACTGTGGCTATGAACTGTGACTTCAGGCATTTCAGCACCTGCTAAATCATCATCACACTGGAACCACGTCTGTTGCCGTTGGGACACTGTGTCTAAGTAAGTGAACAAGCTCTTCCACACCAGCTGATTTCAGTGGTCTACTGCGCCTCTGCTCCCTTTCCTGGACTTGTGCACATTTTGCCAACAGACTTGCGGCCTCGTCTGAGTTTCCACAAACCTCTTCGAAGTGTGCCCACGCTTGAAATAGTGGACTGTAGCACTCAGGTGACCCGGCTGAGAACCGGCCACCCTGCAAGAACGCCCTGCGAGCGCGCTCCTCATACCCGTTCTTCCACTCCAGCGTTGCTTCCAGCAGGTACGTCTGTGGACACCTGCGAGTTTCCATCTTATCAATTTGACCCGTACAGCTTTTGCACACAGAGCACAACTGAAACACAGTTTGCCTGTAAATTTGGTGGCTCACTTCCTACACGAAAAAAGGGCGCAGCCGATGAGCGGGACACACCTAGGTACGCATTTGTGCGCCTCTTGGAACACTTCACGGCACTTGCGCAAGGGCAAGCATTTGCAGGCCGTGTCACAGTATAGATACCAAAGAGTTGTGACCTTGGGTGCTACGGTCAGAGCCTGCAACAGTGGCATCGGTTCTGGGGGGAACCACATGGCATGGCTGGGCACAGCTTCTGTGCAAGTATCCAAGCGCAGCCGACAAACATAGATTGAGTCCCCAGTGGCCAGACCATTCCCAATATGATGAAAGTGGCTGGGTAACATTCCATGTGCAGACATGGGATGAGCTGGTAGTTGCAGACTTGCGACACCGACACTGGCCCACAGCACAGCTAGAGTCCAGGGTGCCCAGGACCCATGTTGTGAAGTGAGCATGCAGCATGCCACGACTGGAGTCTTGCATGCACTAGGCTTGAGCTTCAGTTGTGGTCAAGGATGCAACCAACAGAGTGACTGGAACAGAGAGGGCAGCCGCACCTGCCTCAAAACCTCTAGAGCTTTAGGAAGGTCGTCACAGGATCGCTCAAGTACCGCCCAAGCAACCCAGGACCGGATGTCCATCGCCCTTGCCTCAACGCTCTGCTGAAAGAGTGATCGAGCTGTTGCAGTGTTGCCAAGCTTGCGCTCCACGAGGCCCCACTCACGTAGGTACCGTGAGGTTGGCGTTGCCTGCGCTGCACCATACTGGAGCAGCTCCTGTGCGACGTCCGGCCGGCCCTCAGAGAGCGCAAGCTTTGCAAGTTCCTCTGTACACACCAGTGCGTTCTCTCGGCTCCTGTCACTCATGCCCCGCCGGAGGCACTTTGCAGCGACCTCCCGTTCACCACGGCGGATGTGCAGCAGAGCTTGCGTCTGTGCCACCTTGCCGTTGTTTGGGTCTGCGCTCGCAAGCTGTTCAAGGATGTTTTCTGCCGCGTCTTCCCTGCCTTGTCCTATGAGGAAAACAGCGCAGAGGTGGCGGATATGCACGTTATTGTGGAAGCGATGAAGCGTGGCTCTGAACTGTGCAGGCGCCATGTGCTCTAGGTACGGGTCGTTGCAGAGCAATGTCAGCAGCTGTGTATGTGCCCGTGCATTTTGGGGATCTAGTTCAATGGCGCGCTCCAGCAGACGCCTGGCCTTCCCTGCAACAGAACTGCTCATCTGAAGGCTTCAAGAAGTCAGCACTGATAGCATTACACACGCTCTTAGATAGCATGCTCTTAGATAGCACATCTGGCGATGCGCTGGAGAACGCACCATTGTCTCCCATTCTGGTCTCCATGTGTGCCCATGTCGCGTATGCCACGGAGTCCTCTCCGCAGTACGCAATCATTTGTTCATAGATCCGGCGAGCTTGCGCTGGGTCCCCTTGGTAGTAGCACAATTCTCCGAGGGTGGTCCATGAGTGTGAATGTGACGGGTTAATGCGGAGAACTCGCTGCAATAGCTTCCTGGCTTGAATGAAATGGCACAAGTCCAGGTGTAGCTTTGCCAACGCATGCAACGATGGTTCATGCTTGGGATTTCGCTCCAGGCAGTACTTTAATAATTTCTGGGCCTTCTGTGTGTTGCCAGCGTCCTTCTCTAGCAATGCCCAGGCCTGGTATGCTGCTGCGTTGCCCGGGTCCACCTGCAACAGCTGTGCTCGTGAATACCAGCTACGAAGGCTAATCGACGGTGCAATCGAAAGAGGGCATTTAAGTAGGGTTTGCATGCCTTCACTGCCTGCTCAAACATGCTCCGCGCTTGTGCTCCATCCCCAAGCTTGCCATAGACTCTTCCAAGAGCTTGCAGTGCTGCAGAGTTCTCACCGTCAATTTCTAACGCTTTTCGCAGGAACTTCTGTGCGTCGGCAAGCTTGTGCCTTTTGGACATCATAACACCCATGCTGTGAGGGAAGAAACTGTTGCGCGGATACTGTTGCATGCCTTCATTTAGGAGCCTCAATGACTCCGCTAACCTGCCCTTCCTGGCGTGAAACATGGCTTTCCGATGCAAGTCCTTCTCAGCAGCTGTGGCAGGCGGCTTCGAAGAAGCTCTGTGATGTAGATGCCTGCTGCGGGACCGTATTTTCTGGTCTGACCTAGTGTGCTCCAGCGGCAACTCGGCCGCTCGGAGCAACACGGTCCAAGCGCAAGATGCAAGTTCAATGTGTAACGATGCGGGTGCTGGGCTTGTGGCGGGGGTGACTGAAACTGGCTGCGCGCTTGCTAGAGGCTGCGGATTGTCAGTGGCAGCAGATCCCGGTGCAGCCAATCGCTTCCAAACTTCCGCGATTGAACTGCACTCACCAAACACGCGATCTACCGCTACACATTGTACACACTTCCTGCCCCTTCTGTGACCGCTCGCGTGCGACACATACGCAGGGCGTGCTTGGAGGCGCATAATCTGACGAACTAGCGCATGGCACCACGATGCGCAATGGTGCCCATAACACGCTAAATACGACTGCAATATTGCAGTCCGGCTATACTCTCGTGCGATGTAGATCGCTGGGGATAATAACCAATTCACGACCCGCGTGAGGTGTTCATTCCGTCTGAAGACAATTCATCAACAAGTCCAGCTACTGTCGCAGCAATCACAACGCCCAGCTTCCAGCGGCAGCCACTATCTCAATAAGATTTCGTATTTCAGGGATATTTCATTGCTTTCGCGGAGACTAAGCAGGGGATTGCCGACCCCATGTGACATCGCACCTCGCCACAGCTCTCCCACGCGAAGAGCTCCGCGCAATCAGTTTTCCTGCCGAATAGAAGCGGCGTTGATCACTCGAAGTCGTGTCAAGTGGCAATGTATGGATATCACAGCACATTCCTTCCAGGAACGTAGTCGATTTGCGCTGGTAGTTTAACTCGCACGCGTATTAACGTATCGGAAACAATGGCTTCTGATGTGCGGCGCTTTGTGACCTATCTGAGGGATGCTCCCAGATATGGTATTCTTCAGGAGAGCAATGCGTGTGATGGGCACCATGCGCCGCTTCAACCTCACAGCGCAGACCGAGGTGCCACTAGGGCTGGCATAACAGACAACGACTACGACGGCACAAGGCACCTACTTTCCAAATATAGGGACGATGAGCGTGTACGGCACGTACTCATGCAGACTTCTGACGAAGCTCTACAAGCAGCTCTGGAGAGAGTCCAACAGCAGCTCCGGGAGGTCGAGAACGTTTCGATCACAGCATACATTGGGGAAGCAGAGCAACTGCATGATCTTCACGGTCGGGTACATCATTCTCTGCTGTATTCATGCAGACCCATACACAGGGTGGCACACAGGATGCATCTGATGGTCACCCAATGTTCCTTTAACACAGGGAAGGCACGCAGATAGATGGCAGCAATTTGCTGCTGCAAAAGGTCGAAGGCCGCCTCGGGCATTTTGATGTTGAGCTCAATGGCGTGAATCGGGAAATCCAGACGCTAGAGGAAGACTCGGACCAGCTTTCGATCATGCTGCGCAACCGCATGGCTGCAGCTGAGAAGCTGGGAGCATGGCTGCAGAACACAACCGTTCCACCGGCTCTAGTACAAGGAGTGACAGCTGGTGATGTGTCCAAAGGCAAACAGTTTGCTCAGACGCTCAACGCTGTCCGCAGCAAGTACAGCAATATGCAAGCATTTGCTGGACATGAGCTCCTCCCAGCATTCCCGACTCTGCAAGTGCGTGCATATGTGTGTATTTTGCAAGTGCTTCATAAACATCTCAGGTTAGCTCCCTCCTGATGGTGTAGGGCCTGATCATGTCAGCATGTGAACGCATCAAAGCGTTCCTGCTTGTCACGATCGGTGGATTGAAGCCCAGTGGTGCGGGTACAAGCAACGCTGTCATTCGGCGGCAGAGCCTGCTCGAGTTCAGCGGCTACATCATTTTTTTGCGAGACTTTTCAGCTGCTGCACACGCGGCTGTCGTACAGAAATACATGGAGGACAACAGGGCGTACCTGATGGCCACTGTGCGTGCTTACATGGCGGGACTCTCTGGGGCAGTTGTCAAGAGGCCGAGACGCGTGCTTGTGACGTCCGCAGAGTCAGGGTCCCGTTTGACGAGCATGTTCGCAACAGGTGTGAGGACGTGTCAGGAATCCCATGCTTTATCATGGTTGTCAGCCTGTCCTCATGAACTCGCAAGTAAACTGATGCCCTGAAGGATTCAAATGTGCAGGCGTTGCTTCAGACACACAGTCACAGGAGTTTGAGCTTGGGAATCGCCCAGAAGAGCTGCTTCTTGCTGACTTCTCCAGGTGGCCACACCACTTGGCAAAGGGTGGTGGCCGCAGTACCAGGACAGTTGCAGTTTACCGCCCTATCCCCTTGCAGTCCCTTGCCAAGCAAAAGATAACACTGGAGTTTGCTTTCAAGGCACTCATGCACCAGATCTGCGATGCAGGGGCAGGAGAATTTGTGTTCCTGGAGTGCGCTTCTTCTTCAAGCAGTGGTCGTGCAATGTTCAGCATCATGCATGTTAACTACACCTAATGCACGCCAAGATCAATGTTGCAGGGAGTTTTTTGGGCCTGATGCACAGATCATATTCGAGGAGTGCTGGAAGCCTGTGCTTGCAATGGTTTGCAGTGAGCTAGACGACCTCCTACACGCATACTTTGACGTGGTGGGGGTCCTGGTTATGACCCGCATCGTGGGGCATTGCCAGCTGTTGATGACACATGCCCAGGTGCCTGTCTTAGACTCATTCCTGGACCGAATGGGACTGATGCTGTGGCCTCACTACTCACGCCTAATTCGAGAACACATCGATGCTATCACAAGCGGTGTGACCTTGTGGGTTTTCCTGGAGTACCCATGGGATGTAGTGGATCTGCTGCCGAAGTACGCCACACGTTATCTGCAAGAATTCAAGACAGCTAGGTGTTTAAGTATGGCTGCGTGAAAATGCAGATAAGAACAATGCAAAGGCGAAAGCACTGAAGCCATCCAGTCCTGCAGTTCTAGCACCAGTACAGCGATGGGTGTGCCTGTTTGCGTCCATCGCCAAGCTCAACGCTGAGTATGGGGACTCTCAGATTCACAATAACTTGGAGGAGCTTGCTAAAGCACTGAACACGCTGCTGTACCATATACGGATGCTGTTTCCCAAGCCTATTCAGGGTCATGTATTTCACATTCTCAACTTACACTACATCATAGGGTATCTTGGTGCCGCAAATAAGACACCACTGAAGACGTTACTCTCTTCAGAGATGCTGCCGGCCAACAGCGGAGGCTTGGGAACGGATGTGATGGAGATATTTGATCGCTTTGCGCAAAATTTGCGGCTGTGTCAGAAGCAGTACAAAGAGGAGTGCTTGGGGAGTCACATGCCTGATATGTTCCGCTACACATCCATTGCCGAAAAGCTGCGATCCTCAGGAGCAGCTGGCGCGCAGGCCGCAAGCGAGCTTGGAGACGTGGTTTTAGTACAAGTGTGATTCTTCCCCAAGAGATGTCATGTGTGCCTGACCATGTCAGCATGTGACTGTCGATGCTCCTTGCCACATATACTGTCCATGTACTGGTGCATTTGCATTGCATGTTATCCAGTCATCTGACTTTCAAGTTATGAACCGCCCTTTTGCAGAAGTGCATGAGGTACTTCAAGGATAGATGGCGGCAAATGGTGGGTGTCATTCGCCAAGAAGTGCATGCACATTTTTCTGTTAGTGAACCATGCCAAAGGGCCATGACCCACAGTTGTCTAGAGGCAATGTATGAAATGTACAAGAGCTTCCTTGAGGCTTTGAATTCACAAGGGGAGGCAGTCCGGTTGGTGGTAAGTGAAGGCCCGTCACTGCAAACGTTAGCGTATGAGTTGCGGGAGATGGCAGCCTCCTAGGAACTTTCCACTGGCATGTAACTGTCTCCAACATGCCTCATATAGACCACACCATGCATTGACAGCCAGCTTTCCATGCCAGAGGTGATGACTGCTGTTGCATCTGCAGCCCTGCGTCCTCAAATCTGTGATAGACCTGCTCTGTCATGCTGTCATTAAATGGGGTTGATTTGCAAGAGATATGTGTGAACATCGAAATGTGTGTCATAGTAACAGAGTTGTGTGCGACCTTGCCCTTTTGAACATACACGTTTCAGCACCAAGTCTTCTCAACTTGTGGTTGCCGGACACTTGCTGTGCAATTATAAGTGAGAAACCGTATTCTATTGTTTGTCGCAGCAGTCTCGTGTCTACAGTACGGAGCCTCGGACGAACTACCAAACGCGAAGAAGCGATTTGATAAAACAAATGAAGTTTTGACATCGTTATCAGAATCAGGCATGGCAAGAAAGAAGAAAAAATCGAAGAATAGAGGAAAGCCACAACCCAGTCCGGAGTCACCTCGGGATGAAAACCTCGAGGAGGAG
Organism: Ulva armoricana; assembly: GCA_032360965.1. Lineage (NCBI taxonomy): Eukaryota > Viridiplantae > Chlorophyta > Ulvophyceae > Ulvales > Ulvaceae > Ulva > Ulva armoricana. Next base: position 4,964,877 of record JAUMHO010000006.1, read on the forward strand.
CTGGGGGCACTCAAAGCGATCTACGATGACAGCTTCAAAATCCTCGAAGATAGGCTAGGTTGCAGTGTTCTCATCTCTCCGCATCCAGCCGACGACGCTGCCATTTCAGTCGTGTTTGAGGCAAGGTGAGGCTTCCAGTGGTACATGTAGGTGCCAGCATCTCAGCGCCGTTCGTAGGTATCGAGAACGATATTCTCGCATTGTTCCGGAAAAGTAGCATGCGTTTGCGTGATATGATTATGTCCAGGCTTGTGAGCGCCATCACCATTTTCTCAAGCGTCACCAATGCATCGCCCGTATTGTGGTCGAAGTAGCATGTGTTCGTGTCTCAGATCCCTATAGGTGACTCCATGTTTATGCAGGTTTCCTGCTGGGTACCCCTCCAAAAGCTTGAGCGTGCTGATCAGAGAAGGCCCCGGGAATTCACTTCCAACGGTACAAGCCAAAATATTGCAGAAACAGCTTCAGACCACAGCAATCGATTGTGCCGAAAGCGGAGAGGTCGCAGTGTTTACATTGGCCTCTGATGCATCTGATTGGCTTCAGCAGTACATTGACGACCATCCTGGTGATGGGCAGGTGTTTTATATTGCATTCAGCACCACTGCGTCTTGAGTAGCGCATCTGTGTCAATGCATTCAGCAATTGAGTATGAATTTTAGCGAAATCCTCCCTACACTGGTAGCGGTAATGTCTGAACAGTCACGCTGTTACTGTGATTCAGTGTTTTACCAGAAAAAACCATCCTCTACCGCAGCGTAGCTGTGTTTGACTTCTATGAAGACATGCAATGTGGATTTTGCATCTTGTTTTGCAGGAGTCGTTGTATGATCACTACCAGCAGCGGGAGCAAACAATGCAGGGCAAGGATGGTATTGATGTGCTTCCGGATCGCCTTGCAACACTCACACAACAATGGCTGAAGCAGAATGCATGCCTCGAACAGGCTTCAAGATTGTCTGTGCAGCAGGATGGAACAAGTTCGAGTCTGAGCCCTACGCCAATCCCCAACGCAGCACTACAGAAACCAGGTGGTTTGAGCCACATTACACCACACCAGTCAGCAGACGTGGGAGCAAAGGATATTGCCCTGTATAGGCTCCAGAATGGCGCTCCTGCTTCTAGTATCAGCTCTCGCGGAAGTCCGCTTGCAACTGCCTTATCTCGCTCCGTTGGGGTGGTGAATCAGCTCGCTCAACATGTGAAAGGGGGCCGTGGAACACAGAGGCCCAGCTCAGGTGCCCGTAGTAAAGGTGATCGGAAGGTGTCTGCAGTGACAGAGACTCTCAAGAGGAGCGACGTATTCCAACAGGCTGTGATAGGTGCTTCAATTCATCATACACTTGATGGTCAGGGACTTTCGCATGATCAGCGGGCGGCCACAGTTGAGCTGATGCAGAAAGCAGGCGTAATTTCCAGGTACTGCACAACAGCTTGGTTTAGACCATACCCATATTTGATCATGACATGGCAACCGTACACATGGGTCTGCAGCCGCCGGTCCTGTTGGTTGCTGTCCTTTACAACCGCAGCCAGTGATATTCGCTGATTGCCGCAAGCTCGTGTACAGGGCATTGGGAGAGTTGCTGATGCAACCAGAAGAACTGAAGCGTCTGTGTTCGTCTGTTGCTGACAAGAGTGGCTCCGCATTCCGTACAGAGTTAACAGACATACTGCAAGGCGGTCAGGGTGATGTCGCGAAGGCTGCTGGTCCACATGTGCCGTTAGACGCTCATGTGGGTGTGAAATTTGTCTTGCCCAGAAAATCACTCGCAAGTGACTATCAAAGGGGTCCCCCTTCATTACGAGTAGCAAATCCATGCAGGCGCGCTCTCAGGCCAATTATGGCTAGTGTGTAAGAACATGTTTAGATGAGCATATTTCAAACGAGTATGAGTAGAGAAGGTTTTTGGCTGCTGCAATATTACTGGGTGTAGGTACCACCAAGATTTTATTGAAAAGGAGCAGCTGGGTCAGGGTGGGTTTGGCGTTGTTGTTGCTGCAGTCAACAGGGTTGATGGTCGCAAGTATGGAATCCCCGTTAACATCGGCGTCCACTCTTCAAGCGAGCAGGAAGTGATGCGCGGTATACCTGCAGGTATGCAATCAAGAAGATTCCGATGGGAAACGCAGCTTCTCCTGCGCGTGTTCTCTTGGAAGTCAGTACTCTCAGCGGCCTCTACCATGCTCACGTGGTCAGGTACTTTCAAGCATGGAGGGAGGAAGACCAAAATGTGGGGGAGCTGGCATCACAAAGCAGCAGTGACCTAATCTCATTTCACACCCCTCTTACAACCACATCAGCAGTTCAAACTGCTGGTGCAGCACGCCGCCGTAGCACCTCTTCGCTGCAGCATGTCCACCCACCGATTTTTCAAATGAAGGGCACCGATCCAGTGTTGCTTGACGGAAACTGGCATGCCCACAAAGGACGCTTGGACACTGTTGCAGAGACATCAGCTGACAGGGGGGGATCTCCCCCGATTGAATCCCCAGCAGCAATAGCCTCTGCAATGCCAAGTAGCACTGTAGGCACAAATTTGTTTAAAAGTAGCCTTCCTGATGTTGCTACTCTAGGCCCACGCCCAACACATGTGTGCCAGGAAAATATGCAGCAAGTTCCCAGAAAGATTAATGCTCCATCGCAGTGTCTCAGCGCCCAAAGCCCACAACATGAGAGTAGCACAGACTCAGATTCAGAGCAATCATCTGGATCTATTTCGTGTGCAACCTGGAGCAATCCTGCTAGTGCTTATGAAGATGCCACCAATAGTGCATTCACCTTTGACAATAGGCCGCAGATGCAGGACTTAAACTCAGGAACATCAGGAGGAGGCCGAATTCGTTGTAACGAGGTGTGGTCTCATGACCAAAGAAGCTGCTTTTGCACCAGTCTGTTTGGATGCCAAACCCTAGCTTGCACCACCAGGGGCACATGTGTAAAATGTAACTGCATGCTTGCCCAAACGGAGTACTCACCTTGCACACTGCAGAAACATGAGGTGCTGTACATTCAAATGGAGTACTGCCCGAATACACTTCGGAAGCAGCTAGCACGTGGCGCACTTGAAGAAGAGCAGAGGTGGCGGGTTGTCAAGCAGCTGCTGTCTTCCCTGGCGTATGTTCATCGTCGAGGTATTATTCATCGAGATGTGAAGCCAGACAATGTGTGACATCCATTGTGAAGAAACGTGAGTATTGATCTGGTACATGGAATCAATTGCAGTCGATGCTGAGCGAGTATAGGCAACTCTTCAGGTTTTCTATGATGCCAGGAATGATATCAAACTGGGTGATTTTGGACTAGCCAAGTTCACGTCGTCACAGACAGGTGTGCACAGATCTATGTTGTTCATGCCGGTCGAACAACAACTAAAACACTCTGTCTTGCAGTAGTCAATCCGGGAGCTCCGCCAGATGAACCCGTTCTTGATGCAAGGTCAGGTGAGGTCGGCACAGAGTTGTACATGGCACCAGAAGTCAAGCTCGGTGGCGCGTATGGCGCCAAAGTAGATTTGTTTTCGTTGGGAATTTGTGTCGTCGAGATCTGGGTGCAGTTTGATACAGAGATGGAACGCATCGTTACATTGAGGAGATGCCGTGAAGGTATACTGCCAGAAGATATGTTGACACAGCACCCACTTGCCTCCCGCCTGGCGCTTGAGCTCCTTGCAGATGACCCGATGCAGAGGCCCACAGCTGCTCAGGTGAGCAGATTGATTGCGCAAGTGACTTAACAGCGTTTATACTTTTGAATTCGTATGCTTGATACTTGTGCGCAACAAGCATCGTGTGCCTGACGTATACATCGGTGCAGGTACTGAAAAGTCATTTGCTGCCAGCCAGTGTTGCTGATGAGCATGTCACAGACATTCTACGAGCCCTGCCTGACAATCCAGGAATGTATGAAAAGATTGTGGACGCGCTGTTTGCAGTAACTGACACCAGTGAACATCTGCCAGGACCAGAGCCAGTAAGTGGTAAGCAAATGGCCTTTGCAGCTCAGCTGGTATCAGGCGTTGTGAGCAGTGAGACAATGGCAGCTGCCGGAATTCCAGCGCTCATCAATCCTGCAGTGATCCTATCTATGTTCAGTGCTGTCGAGAAGATCTGCACAATCCATGGATTTGTGCCAATACAAAGCCGCCTCGTACGCGCCTGCCCGATCGTGCCTTTGTGACTGTTCGGTGCATCGCCACAGGGTCATCTATCCAGCACCACTTCAAGACTGAAGACCCTGTGCCATCACATCCGGGCTCGACACTGTTTTTCATGTGAGGCGGATGCCTAAGATGATTAAAGCAAGCCTGTACTGCAGATTGGCAGTTTCAATGAATCAGCTGGGGCAGGTACGGTGAGGCTGCTTTCTGCAACTGGACAACACCTGTCCATCAGGAGCGAATTGAGAATTCCCTTCTGCATGTGGCTAGTTCACCAAGCCGCAAAAAATGCTGGTGCATTGGACTCGGCTGCGGCCCCTAGAATGGGCCTCGAGAGCATGCGAAGGTATGAGATGGCGCAGGTATTTTCTGGACCAACTGATGCAATGGCAGACTGGCACGCCGATATTGACATTGTTGACGCAGTCCGTTCAGACCAAGGAGCTGGGCAAAGTGAAGCCAGCATCTTGCTCTCTGATGCTGAGGTGCTCCGCATGGTATTGGACATTATCGCCAGCACAGATTCTGTTCGAGGATGTGATGTTGAGATTAGACTATCTCACAGCAATCTCTTGCTGGCCGTTTTGGACCATGTTGCAGTGCCAGCCAGTGCACATGCGTCCTTTCTTCAAGCTGTGCTTGCATATCAGCAGAGGCAGGTCCATGACAGAGTCTCGAAAACAGACCGGCGGCAGAATGACTGGGTCGAGTTGTGCCAGGCAATGCAGCATATGCAAGTTCCCATCCGCCGCGCCAAACCCTTGCTCCAGCAGCTGCCAAGTGATGCTGCTGTGGCTGTGAAATGGCTTCGCAGTGTATTGCGAGTTGTAGCACCAGATCAGTCAGCATGTGCACAAGCTCTAGATCAGCTAGAGTCGCTTGTTGACTTGTTGGTCACGTGGGGTGTCAACAAACATGAAAACGTTGATGTTGTGGTCACCCCATTCATGCCAATTCCGGCCTCATACCACCATTCCGTGATCTACCAGGTTTATGTCATGTTACCGTGGTCTGCCATGGACCGTGCAGCGGTGGCAGCTGAGTCTGCGTGTGAGCTTGTCTGCAGTGGGGGCCGCTATGACGCCCTACTTCAATCAATTTGGCCATGGCAGTTGCGAAATGAACAAATTCCTGCCCCCTTCGGGACAGGGGTCACATTAGATATAAGCGCTCTTGAACGAATTTCACAGGTTCTGGTCAAAAGTAGACAACGGGCGTGCGTGGGTTGTCGGACACTTTCTGTAGCTGACGTCCTTGTTGCAGCCAGGGGTGGAGGTGGCATGCTTCGGCAGAGGATGCAGATTCTGCAAATGCTTTGGCAGGGGGGAGTCTCGGCTGAAACCATGCATGCAGTAGATCCATCATTAATGGAGCAGTATACACATGCAAAGACACGGAGCATACGATGCATTGTCCTGCTTGCACAAGACCAGCTGGAAGTAAAAGGCCAGGTGAAGGTATGAATTTATGTGATCTTCTCAATAGGCTGTTCCGCCCCTGTTGACACGAAGGTCAGCAGCAAATCGACATGTACAGCAAACTGTATTACATCAAACTATACAAACTTCGTACATACAGGTTAAGCCACTGGAGAAGAAGATGGGAGAAGAAGATGTTCCCCTGGATCTCCTGGTTAGCAAACTTTCTGAAATACTGTGTCAGCGTTGACTATGCTCTCATTTGCTATGGAGGCCGCATGGCAGACCCAGCTGCAGAGTCATTTTCTGTAGTTCCTGTGAAAGTATTTTTCTTGATTGCTGTTTCCCTTCAGTGCGCATGATAGCTCAAATCAACATGCATTTACAATTCTTCTTCGTCTTTCAGCCCCTTTTCGAATTCATCGCGATTACCATTATCTCCATCCTCTTCCATGACCTCCTCTCCTGCATCATTCATGTCTGCTCCCACCACCAAGTCATCTTCTGCATCTTCAACCGGTCCATCTTGATCTGGTGCAGACTCTTCGGGATCATCAAATCGATTCTGAAATCTAGTCACTCGTGGGTTCTCCTCCATGACACGTCGTATCAACCTACATCAGGCCGATGTTAGTGTATGAAGACCAGCAATGCGATGTATGGAATGAGAAGCGCGATCTATACTTGCTGAAGTCAGGGTTGTCTGGGGGGTTTTCTCTGAGACCCTCATCTGCATACTCGATGGAGCAATAGTAGCCAACTCGCAGGAACTCCTGCGAACATGCAATTGATCGGTGTCGTCTCGTTCAGTCAAGGACTTACCAAGCACGCCATACTGAACCATGTCTGTGATAATTCACGCAGTTACATGTCCTGGTGCCACACCGAATTGCGGTATGAGCATGTCAAGAGGATAACAGTAACCCCGACAACATCTGCTTTCGGAATCTTTTCCGCTTTGGGAGCGTCAGCCTGCAAAGCGACAATGTATGCTTTTGCGTTGAATCATAAGACTCAGGAATGATTTGGGAATCATAAGATGCCAGGGGAGGACGGAAGCAGACGTTTGCGCACCTGTAGGACAAACTTGTACTTCCCGCGCTTGACAGGACCAACCTCAACATCATCTAGGACTTGGTCAAACTTCTCTGACTCTGCTGATCCAACGTACACTAACTTCCATTGCAAATCTACACGTGTGTGGTTTCCTCCGCAAATTGCAACATGTTGGATTGGTGCATGCCAAGATGGAGCATGTAATACAGAGCATTGCGGAGATTACACACCTTCAGCCAGATCCCCAAGGCACTCATAGTGAATTTCAAATTGTAGAGGATTCAGGAATGGTGCCGGATTATCTAGTACATTCACGGACGTGATGTTGACAGCTGACATGGTGCCACACTGGATTGCAGTTGCAGTACCCACAGCACACAAGATGGTTAATAGCCAGCTAGAAGCTTTATGCACAATATAATGACCATCTGACGGGATGGATTGTGGCCAAACTCTCCAGAGGCGGGATACGAAAGATAATTCAAACGATAAACATAAACGGGAGCGAACAGAAAGTGCGGATCTGATCATTTAGTAGATCGCCAAGGAAGAGGTAGTGATCGCCAGGAGCGACGTTGATGCAGCCCGGCCTGTTCGAATATGTCGCATACTACGAGGTATGCGTCCTGTGGTCGTAGCCACAGGTGTGCACCGCTTGGTGTAGACGCCGCTCAGGGTCACTTCTTCACCCGTTTCTGGCGCTGTTCCCCCGATCCCCCGATTGCATTAGGCCAAACGCGTACCAGGCTAAACTTTTTGGGTACACCCAGCGCAGTTCACACGCGCATGAGCTGGCTGTCAGTTTAGCTAAACAATTCACTCTAGTTATTGCGCATTACGATTTTAGTTACAGTATCTTGACTGGCAACGTGCCTGAACGGCACACAGTGTACTCTGTCACGGTCATCCGGCGCAGTTGTATGGAAGCGCAACTGGCGCCATAAAAGTGCCCAGTCTTCTTGTTAGTAAGTAGATTTTGCATTTATATAATAGTGGCTCTGGAGCTGCCCGCAGTAAGGCGCTGGAGCAGTCGCAAAAGCATGCATGTTACACGCTCCTCGAGCAATCGCAGGCGCCCCGTAATTAAACAGCGGAGGTTCGTGTGCTCCTTGCTAGTAGTTGTTCGTTGCTGTTCAAGTGCAAGTTTGCTGTGCTGCGCCAGGAGCAGAAGTCGGAGGTGTGCCGGTGGCATGGAAGCACTGCGGGCGCCAGACGCCTGCTTGATGTCCTTGGTAGCGTGTAGCTGGCACCTCTGCTCGTTTACATTAATTGGTGGCTGTTCGCAAGTAGGCACTGAAGCACTCGCGGAAACATGGCTTGTGCAGGCTGTTGGCGAAGCTCCAGGTGTTCGGGTGAAAAACGGTTGATTTACATGTGCCCTTTCCTTACTTTGTTAAACCTGAACTTGCAATTGTGCGAATTTTGTGCTGTATTTTCGCTTTGTTTGCCTGTGTGTTGTAGTCGATCCCTACGTAGGCAGAGACGTTCATGAGCTTCGCTGAAAGCTATATAATGACATGGTATATATACATGTATTGGTATGGGATGTTGGTTCGGTGTACCCGGTGTAGATGTTGGGTAGGGTGTCTCTGCCGAGTCAGACTTGTACCTGCAGGGGCTCTCCAGCCAACCCGGCTCATGACCCAGTGATGTATTCGCGTGAATCGTATTCCCGAGTAGCCCACATCCCCATGCGTGGATGCTATCGGCCATGGTCTGGGTGATTGACCTGGCTACTACTTCGCATTCAAGAGTTAATCACTCCACAAAAACACACCTAGGGTCAAGCCCGGTAATATTCACGTGAAACTTGGTACATCAACGGATTACAGATGGATCTGGAAAACGTTTAGCAGAATAGCACTCCGATCACTAGGTAAAAAACAAGGATGGACTCATTGATCGCTGTTCAACGTCGGTGGACAGCATCTTAGCTATCAGCTAGATTTCTTGGGCAGCTTCTGTAGCCTGAAGTCTTGACCGACGTTGCTGCCAATCCCACCACCGGCCACTCTACCTTCACGTTGCACCATGGTGTAGTCTGTCTTTGGCCTTTCTGGGTATTGTATGCATTGGAACCCCGCTCTGATGTCTTCGCTCCATGCCTTTTCTTGTCAACCCCATTGCATGGCTTATCGACCTGCTGTGAGGCACAAGGTTGCCCAACTTTTTCTAGCTGTCCGGTCGGCCTCTCTTGGAGCGTTGGAGCTTCTTCAAGATCTGGTTTAGAATGAAAAGTTGTAGTCACAAGGCCGTGAACAGCATTTTTGAAATTTTTTGCTTGCATCGATGTTTGCGGTGACACTTTACCCAAGGGCTTGTGTTCATCATGTGTTTCACCATTCGCTTGGTCAGAGCCATGTAGGGCTACGTTTTGTTGAACTCTGTCTCTTGTTGGGTTGGATGCTCTGTGTGCCCGCCTGGTACCCGATGCTGAGGGGGGCATTTCCAGAGCAGGTGCCACTTGAAAGTTATTCGAGCACCCACTTTTCCCCCAAGACTTCCCCCACTGACCAGATGGTGCATCAAGACTGTCATGGCTTGCATGTGTAATTGAGCCATGCTCGTCACCATGATCACGCCGCGGCTGCAGTCAGATGCAGCATGCA
>JAUMHO010000006.1:4974219-5000303 GCA_032360965.1 Ulva armoricana
ATGGAAACTGTATGGAAGTGAAGAAATACTCTGCAGTCCTAAACCATGTGGTGCTGAGGTCATCTGTGAAGTTCGGACTATACGATGGCAGGCTGGAGACCGTGGGCAAGGTGGTTAGGACGAGTGTGGTGCGCACAATTCCTTCGTACTGCTTTGCCGCCGCTGCGGCGACTTGTGCCAGCGTAGCCTTGTACAGTTGTTCCTCGAAGTAGAATGCAGTCGGCGGAGGGAGGATCTCCACACAGATGTACAAGCTGCGAAGTGCTGGTTCGATCGCGCTGATGGCCAGTGTGGCCAGCTGCGCCACCACTGTGGCTGGTCGATCTGAAATGCTCCTAGCGCGCATTGCACTTACACGGCTTGGAAGCGACGTAAAGTCCAGATGTTCGTGCAGAGAAGGACAATGAAGCCATGCACTGGCCCATGAGGTCGGGCCGGTACAGAAGGCGTATACAAATTTAAAGTCGAGGATTGGGTTGGCAAGCGGCGCGCCGAGCCATGCATAGAACATCATGCTGGAAACGGACAGAAGATCGCGCACAGGGCCTTCCGGTGGTCCCCAAGCGCATGTACACGTCGTGGCGTCGTCAGACCTAGCACGCTCTCTGAATGCATCTGTTGGGAGGTGCGGCCTTTTCAGAAAATAGGAAAAAGCCTGAGGGCTCGACGAGGCAGTGTCGGGAACCACCATGTTGAGCATGGTTCTCGACGTCGACCCGTAAGACTTGAAAATGTCAACCCCACAGCGCTGGCAACACGCAAGGAACGACTTCGCGGCGATCACCAGAAGGGTGATCGCCACTCGGACACTTTCCTGCCATGTGGTGTGCGGTGCAGGGATGCCTGAGCTGTGTTGGTAAATAGCCTTGATAGCACAGCCAAGCGTGTTGTCTCTACACCTCTGCATCCGGATTCCGACAAATCCATCTGAAACGAATCTGGTTAACGAGTGTTGCAGACGTTTTTGAAACGGGCGGAGGCCGTCGCGGCGTCAGCTGCACGGCTGGTACATGGGGCAGTACCGGCGAGCATTCACGTGCGGGCAGAGTACTGACTTGGCAACACTTTGACAGAGTCTTGTGGTCAAATGGTTGTTCTATGGACCTGTGGAGCGGCCGGCTGCAGCCACAGTCATGGCCCGCCGAGGGCACACAGTTGTGCGCAGGCTAGCGTCACACAAATGCGTGGCAGGTATATTACACTGAGATTTGATCTTTCCTGTTTCAACATGGGTTGACGTGTGGCAGTAGGTGTGTGTTGCATGGGTCAGGCTGGTGAACGCTGTTGACTGGAGGCACTGGGCTCACGCTTCATGGTTTGGATAATCCGCACTATTGCCCCATGCTGACCCGCCGACCAGTCCAACATGTGGCATGCAAGCCATGTCACGCCGAGTCACTCACCTGTACTTACGTAACCACGTGCATTAGTTGCACAGGTTGATCTGATCCACCGGGCGATTGCCCCGTGCTCCCGCAGCTCTCGCCAACATTGCCCAAAGATGTTGTGTACATCGTAAGATGTGTAGGTTATATGCATTCCTGCTCTCACAGCACGTCACCAGCCTTCGATGCGACAGGAGTAGCGTCGGGTCGTTGTTGCCTTGGATTTTGGTTGGTGGGTGTATCTGAACTTGCGATACCTCTGCATTAGCAATCATCGTCCTCCTCTCTGCTATTGGTATGCACTCTGTGTTAGATCCATGGGAGCTTGCTTCCGTTTTGGACTTTGCAGATGTGGGGCGAAGCGGCCTGAGTCTTCTTCTGGAGATCTCACCGCTCTGGCTTGTCGGCCTTCTCATTGGCCTTTTGTCTCCCAAGCAGCCGCTGTTGAGTGATTTTAAAAGCTTCGTCGCAAGCTGCTTGGGCGTCGCCCTTGGTCTTTCAGCCCAATCAGACGTCGTCCTGAAGGCAATGATGTGCCTCCACGGCATGGTGTTCATCCAGGCTCTTTGGCTGAGGAACACCGATCCTGGCACATTTCATCGTTACCTCGAGTCTGTTCTCGCTGTCATTGCTGGCACTGCATCCGAAACCGGCAAGTCGGGTGTTGCTAAAGATCGTATAGCCGAGCCTTCAGTAGGAGAAGCCGAGGAAACATGGTTTATTACAGATGCTGATCTCGATTTTTTCCAAGCACGGGTTGAAAGGCAGGACGCGCCAATTCGGGCAGAACCATGGCAGCTGATGGTGAACAAGACCATACCGGACACTCTGCATTACCGCGCATACAGGCGCATGCTCAAAGGTATTAAGAAAACCGAGTACTTGAGTGTGAGTATTTCAAGCGACTCGTCACCCCACGAGGTACGACTGCACACGTTGGCACTATCTCGCCGTGCACGCCTGACTATTGATCTATAATAGTCCTGCTCTAGCACTGAATAAATCTCACGCAAGGGAACTATGCATATCAAACGAGGCTCTCAATACTGACTACTCATCTGTGTGTAGGTGATGGATTTCTATCTGTCAGACCCTGCTCGCCAACAGTGGGACAGCATGCTTGCGGTCGCTGAAACCATCCAGAATGGTGATTTCACGAAACGCCAGCAACTCGTCCATTGGCGCCGAAGCTTTCCTTTTGCATTTCTGTCGGACCGCGATTATGTTATAGCCAGGCAGATGTTCCACGATGGAGACACACTCTATGGAATCAGCAAGGTGGTCCAGCATCCCCATCACGAAAGCGGAGGTGCAGTGAAGATGGACATGTACTGGAGTATGTGGTCATGTAAGCCTGTACCATGCCCCTTTGACTCAGGTACTGTTACTCTTGGTCTTGACATGAGTCGTCGTTTAATGGGTATTTATGTGTTCTTCATGTGTTTTGCTGTCGGAGCTTGGATATGTACAGTGTAGCAAATTTATTCCATACTGCAGGACGGCCAGCAACAAAAACAACGCTGTTGCACATGGAAGATTTCAAGATTCCTGAAAATCTAAGTCGCTTTGCTGTGAAGGCGGGAATGTGGGGATTTATAAAAAAATTGTCTCCATACATGCAGCTGTTCATTGCAGACAGACGCGCTCGTGGTGTTAATTCTTATGCAATCGACCCGCAGGCATTCGGCGCACCATGCAACAGCGTGCTTGAAGCAAAAGATCCAGCAGCAGACACTCCAGTTCACTGTGTTCACAGCACACGCCATAATCTTCGCAAGATCGCATGTGGCGCAGCGGCCATCATCATGATTGGGTTACTTGGGCATGGCGGTGATAGACGCCGACGCAAAGAACGGGGTCAACGGCAACATGGAAGTTCACAGTGACATGGGTAGTGGGAAGGTAGAGTGTTGACCTGTGTTGTGAGATTGTGTACGCCAGGTGCACGTTTTCAAGTATGGTTACTGGTGTGAAAAGACAAGGCAGAAAATAGGTTAATCAAGTTGTGCATATCACTGTCCATGCTCTAATGTTGTACACCCATAGTGAATAGGAAGTTTGTGAACACGATTGAGTAGAATTGCTGTTGCACAACAGACTACGCTTCAACACCCAACACTGTACATCTGAAACACATGCCAGCGGCCAGGAAAGTAGCAAGTAGATGATGCATGCACACATTGCAGCAGTAAAATAAAGTACAGAAGACGGAGGTCACCTGGTATGTAAAAAACACATTACAATTATGGAATTTTTCATTTCACAGTACAAATAAATTATCGTTTCATAGGGTGCACATAATCACGGGCTTTCGGCACCAAGTTGAGGTATATCCCCGACCATTCGCATACACCTGGTAGGTACAGAGCCAACCATCTACGTACGTACCCCTCCGTAACCGCAGGAGATGTTTGCGTACAAATTCATTAATATTAGTACTGTTGCTAGCCGTTTTGCTTTTCTGCCAATGTATATTTCAGTGTTTTTCGACATGCTTGCAAAACAAATGGGCTGCCCTCATCCAGAAGGCTACACCTTTGTTGCCAAGGATTTTGTGATGGTGTCCAATCGTGCTCCTGGCAGCACTGCGGCGTATACAGTACTAATGTTGCGGAGAGTGCACAACTGGGAAATATGCAATAATATTGATATTTCTCTATGAGCACATCAGATACGAGTGTCGTCCGCCCTATGAGTATTGCTATCGCCCGTATGGTTATATAACACAGCACATGGCGCAAGGGCACCGTATGTCGATGTTCATAACCAGCACAAAGTTTTACACTGCGGGGGTGTTTTTGTTTTTTGTGCGGAAGTTGTTCAGCTTCGGCATGCTCCCCCTTAGCACATCCATAAATTGCGTCATACGAGATGCGATAAACTACTGTGTATGACAGCTTAACTGGGTATGGACGAGAACCTGGTACACAACGCATGTTGAAACACGGGGTGGGCTCGGTTTTTGTTTTTAAATCTCTGAAACACACATAACGTATATTTAACTGTGAGATCACAGTTGTACTTGAGCATGTCGCGTTGTGCCTGATGTGCCGAACTTGGTTTGATCGGCGTAACTAAACTGAAATTCCCCACCACTCACAACTGGGAGATGCAACTTCGTTGAACTAGGAAGGCATTGCAACGGGAACGACTGGAAACAAACTAATCAATCTTGAACAGTTTCTTTAACCTGATGATCAGTTCCCACAGTGGCCGTGTCATTTCATCTCGGAAGTGGGCTTTTAACGCATCAATGGACTCCCTTGAAATCTTGGACACCAATTCGTCTGACTCCAAGAAGTGTCTTCCAAACAGCTTGCTTGCCTCGATACTATTGGTTGCCTCAATCTTCACTGCAGCCGATTCTCCTCTGCAAAACACAAAGGCAGACTTGCAGAACGGTCAATAAAACTTAATCCGCACACATGCTTCTCAAGTTAAAAACAACCCGCATGCGAGAAGGTGATGGACGTTCTACAGCAACACACAAGTAGGACACACCTCTCCACTGACTCCACGGCTTTGTGATCCTTCTCCAGTCCTATGACCTTCCCAAGATCACAATCTTTGCCTGGCACAGTAATGGGGGTTCCCATGCGCAGTTGTCCCTCGGTCACTTCACATCCCAGAACAATGGGATCCTTTGCATTGAACACACAGTTTGGCACGATGCGCATCCGACACGGGAAAACTGCTTTGGTAGCAGCGGCGTTCTTCTCTTCTGCCTTGCACCTCTGGTTGTACTCCGTGAACATATCAAACAGGTGATAGATGATGTCAGCAGCGAAGACCGTTACCCCCATTGACTGTGCAAGTGCCTGCGCTTCCCTCGTGATGGGAACATCAAATGCCAAGATGCATGAATACTTCTTCAACTTCTTCTCATTCATGATGTTGGCACGCATGATGTCCTTTTTGTGCACAGGGCCAATGTTGAGACCGCTCACAGGGATTTTTACCTGCAATCTGATGTTGATGAAGGAATGCTGGACCCTTAGCGTTCAGTAGATTTGTTCATTTGGGCATACCGCATCTGATCTCAGGAACTCCAGCAAGGCCTCCAGTGATCCGAGGGTGGATGCTTGCACACAAACGCCCTCAGGCTCCTTCTTGTCAAAGATGTCCGACATGTCTTCCATAACAAGGTCCTTCAGCTCTGCTTCATCATCCTCCTTGCCAACCACAAAAAGTTGTGTGCCTGCCACGGCACTCTCGAGGTTGGGGGCGGATATCTTGATTCCTTGTGCGGCCTTGATTTCCTTGTGGTGAATGTACGTATTCTTCACCCGCAGTTCTTTCAAGGGATGAGGAGTCAGCAGGCATCGGACTGTGGTGACGATTGGCCCTTGCAAGCCACAGATGACCACCTGGGCACACACAACCTTTTACGCATGCATAAATTCAATTAAGACCCTTGCTTTATGGAGTATCAGTGCTCTGAAAGAAACATGTGATCACACCTTGTCACCCTCCCGAATGCGCCCATTGATAAGCACAGCGTCAATGGTGTGACCATACCCCTCCACAACCTTGACCTCCAGGACTGTGCATTGCAGCTCTTCCACAAACATGAGGCGGTCCATCATCATGTTTTGCGTGAGCTTCACAATCAACCACATGAGGTCGCATACCCCCTCACCTGTGATGGCCGACGTTGGCACAATGTTAACAAAACGTCTTGGATCCTTGTTCTTCCAGTACAGCTCCACGTTCAGACCCTGCAAACCAGCCACACATATTGCAGTCGTTGCTCATTCCATGTTTGTCATCATGTCAGACATAGGTTTATGGGCAGACCTGCTCATTGAGTGCCAGCATTGAGTCTCGGCAGCGTGTATCAAACTCTTCCTGTGTTACTTTCTCCTGCTTGCTCAGCGAGTCACGCACAGGCGCGTTCTCATGCGGTTGCCAATTGTACATTCTGTCGATCTTGTTGAAAGCGATTATAAATGGAGATTTCTTCATCTTTAACAAGTTGATGGACTCGATGGTTTGCTGTTCCAGCCCGTGCATAATGTCAATGACAAGCACAGCTATGTCACACAGTGATGAACCGCGACTGCGCAAGTTTGAAAAAGACTCATGCCCCGGAGTATCAATAACAAGCAGCCCAGGCATTTTCATATCAAAGGCCTGCAAACCATTGCCGGCACTGTTTCTGTGCCTGGGTTTGATACTGATGCCTTAGCAAATGCAAACAGGCTCAAGATGCTGATGGATAATGCCAGGTGTAAGCTCACCTTGCCCTGCCTCAGATCCTCAGTACGCCCCTTCACTGCATCAGCAGGTATGTACGTTGCACCAATCTGCTGTGTGATGCCTCCTGCCTCACCAGTTTGAACATTAGTGCGCCGGATGTTGTCCAGTATCTTGGTCTTCCCAGTGTCCACATGACCAAGAATGCAACAAATGGGGGACCTGAGATCATCCTTGTTGCGATGGTTCATCGCTTCTTTAAAGCGAGCTTCGCGACGCCTACATACACAAAACACCATTCATTTCAGCCCTGTTCTCATACCAAGCAAACCCCTACCGATTGGACAACAAGTGGCCATGGACATCGCTAAGAAGTCAACACCAGCAGGACGTACGCGCGAGCTTCTTCTAATCGCCTCTCACGCTCCTCCTCACTATCAGTGGACCAGTCACTGTCACTGTCCTCCTCACTGCTATCATCTGCACTGCTGTCCCTGTCCGTGCTGCCCTCTGTGCCCTCGAGTTCAACCTGTGTGTCACCACCGTCCTTTTCATTACTTCCCGCAGTTGCTGCATCTTCGCCTGATGCGTCCCATTCCTCAGGCACGTCATCCTCCCAGTTATCAGCAGCAGCCTCCTTTACAGCCAGCTTGGCTGCAGTGGCTGCCTCAGCCTCTTTTCTTCGGCTCTCTGCTGCCTCCTTTTCTACCTGCCTTTTGCGTTCACGCTCAGCTTGCTCGGCTGCATCTTTCTCCTTTGATCGTTGCTCTTCCAGCTCCTTCTGACGTTTCTTTGCTTGCCGCCGTCGCTCTTCCAGCTGTGCAGGTGTGGGCTTGTCCCCGGTTGTAATGCCAACTTCCTGAAGCAGATGTGTATTTATCATTGACTTGGCCATGCGCAACATGCAGATAGTACATATCCACCACAGTACAGACGAGTACGGGGAAAACCTGTGCCCGAGCCAGAAATATTTCCCTCTGAGCAGCAAGCCGCTTAGCCTCAGCTCGCTGTTTCGCAGTCAACAGCTTGCCTTCCTTTCGTAGACGCTCTCGCTCCAGACGCTTAGCTTCAGCACGTGCCTGCTCTGCTTCCTCTTGTCTCTCAGCCTCCAGTTGTTCTTGTAATCTTGCTTCTTCTTCTGCATGCCTCTTTTCTTCTAGTTCTAGACGGGCAGCATCCATTGCCTGGCGCCGTTCCTCGAGCTCACGCTGCATTGCGGCTACAGCAGCAGATACCTTCTTGCCCTTTCCTTTCTGCGCAGATTCCTGCACCTTCCAGCTCGATCTGTTGATATGATCTTATGACAGCTGTTCCTGTGGGTGACATCCTAATTTGGATAAGGATAAAAAACATAGTACAATGTGCTCGTCGCATGCCTGCAGCTGTTTGAGACGTTGCTTCAGCTTCTGCTTACGAGTCTTGGACACGCTAAGATCCTTCAAGGCAGCTTGCACTTGTTCAACAGATGAAAGCGAATCCACAGGAAGGTCTGAAGGCAGGCCTTGGCTGTTCGCACTCAGTATCGTTTCACCAGTTACTTCCTGCGAAGAATAAAATGATAGGGCATGTAGGCGGTGATCCCAAGCACAAGTTACACACAAAGCCAGAGACTATTTGCATCAGTGCGTACCTGTAAAGTTTTCATTCGCTGCTTGAGCTTCTGTTTACGGGTCTTTGAAATTCCTGGTGCGTTCATGGCTACCTGAACCTGCTCCACAGTTGTCAACTCGTCCACAGGCATGCTTCCTGGGTCCCTTGCTATGTCTGCAGCAGCGTGCATTGAAAAAGTCTCCTCCTGCAAGCATGCTACTCTGTTTGCTTCATGCAAGCTGCATGAAAACGTTCGCTGTTCTGCACAAAAGCCAACTGGTTACCTGTAGTTTCTTCAGACGATGTTTCAACTTTTGTTTTCTTGTTTTGGATATTCCTACAGCTTCCAGTGCCTCTTGGACTTGAAAAATGGTATTCAAGGCATCTAAAGGAACGTCCAGCAAGCCAATGTGAGGCGCAGACTTGTCAGCCCCTGGAAGTGCGCAAGGTTAATGAATTTGCCTCTTTTGCTGAGATGGCAAGAGACGGAGCTCTAGTCACAATACCTCCAGTCTTTGAAAGTACGCGGCAGGAAATGCGTTTTACCTTTGCTGGGTTCTGATACGCCTTGATGACCCTCTGCTCCATCATTATCATCACTTAGAGGAGCAGCAAAACGATCAGCCCGTGCAGGTGCCTGTGATTCCACGGAGCGATTCTTCACGGCTGGATATGCATCGGTGTCGCCTTCATCAACATCGCTGCTTTGTCCCATGAGGCCAGCAAATGCACCAGCAGCGTTTGCCACGCATGGCGGAGCTATCCGTGTTGCAACCGCCTCGTCTTGCTCGAATTCTGCATCCTCGTCGTTGGCCATGAATCCGGCAAAAGGACTCGCGGCTTTTGAGCTTGCTATTGTATTTGCAGGAGGTTCTGGGGGCTCTTCTTGGTCTGAGCTATCGGATGCATCACTGTCTATTAGCCCAGCAAAAGCGTTGATTGCACCTGCCTTTGCTTTGTTGGCGTTTTGCTTGCCAGAGTCTGCATCATCGCCTTCATCTTCCTCCTCATCATGCTCATCGTCCTCACTACCTACCAGCCCCGCAAATGCATTTAGGCCTTTAGATGCGCTGACGTGGTCGGTATGTTCCTGATCTGACTCCTCTGTGTTACTAGCCATGAGGCCTGCGAAAGCATTTTTACCAGCACCCTGGCTTTTCGATTGGCCATGCATCTGCAGAGAACTGTCATCTGTTGAGGCATTCCCAGCCTTCCCACTTGCCTTATCTTTCCCAAACTCAGAGCTACCGCCTTCAGATTGAATAGGCATACTGGATGTGATGTCCAGGTGCTCTGAATCAGACTCTTCCTCTGGATCTGTCTCGGCAGCACGTGCTGACTGCCGCTGAACCCATCCCTGCAGAGATACCCAGACCTATAACTGCCTCTTAAGTCGATGTGCCTGCAAGAAATCAGGAAGAGGCTGTACCTGCGGAGGTCCCATAGGGCAAACATCACCAGATATCATATTCCAATCTTCATTAATGCATAAGTACTCCTCAGTGGATTCTTCCTGCCATCCCACCTCATATGCATTACAGATGTGGCCGTGGCTTTTGACACCGTTCATTTTCCTGATCCCCGCCCTCTGCTGCGTCCCGGGAATGACACATCCAGGTTTCTGGACAACAGTGATGCCATGACACTTCAAGCTACAGAGTGGTTTATTGCAACGACCGCACAGACCATACATACAAAGCTCCTTCGTAATCTTACATGTACATATACCACAGATCGAGTGATGCGGTGATGGTTCATGCACTGATGGAACCGCACCGCATATACTACTAGATCATCTTGCTCCACCGGGTGATCTGTCACCACCTGCAACACAGGTGAATAGTTATATCCACCTGAGTGCAGAATGTCGGCGGTTGGATGCACGGCATTCGCGCCAGGCTTTGAGAAAGGCACCAGCACCGTGACCCACCTGGTACATATGTTCACCATCAAACACTTTCACCAGCTGCTGCCCTGCTGAGAGCTTGTTGTGTTTTCGAACTTCGAACACTTCTACGACAACAAGGCCGTCTGCATGTGCATCATCGTCGTTACTTCGTTCTTGCGGACCTTCCTCCTCCGCGGCTGTAACGTCCTCGGCCTCGGCGCTGTCGGCTGCTATCCCTTTCTACAAACGTAGGACCAGTTGCTGAGAAGAAATTCCAATCGCTGGCGCAAAGGCTGTACATTAAATACAGCCGTGCACGAGCCGCAGCTGCACAGGTGGTACGCCGTACATTCTTATGTGCCTTCTTCTTTCCTTTCGCCATGTCCTCACGATCACCTCCAACCAAGAACGAATAACAAAGAATCCAGTAGCCTATAGCCGCTGTTCGGACCAGGGAACGCAGTACTGCTGTAATTGAGGCCGTCCGCTGGCGAGATAAAATTCAGGTTGGAACAGTAGCCAACAGCGCGTTTGCAAAAACCTGCAGGCCCAACGGTAAAGGATAATCTTGCACGCTTTACTTCGCCCGTGCTATGAAGGCCTCGCAAGCCGCATACACATCACTGGCAGTGGAATGGGACGAGTGGTTTTGGGCACACCTCGCGGTAAAATTCCTCCCGAAACAGGGGGGTGTACAAGGAGACTCAAGGTCTGCAATGTACCGTTCTGATTTGCGATAGCGTGAGATGATTTTTGGCGTGTACATGTCGCGTCGGCGTAACAATAATTTTCGCACTGGCCGTGTTGTGTCGTGCCGTCGCAACAACCATCAGGTCACGTTTCGCCTTTGCTGTCGTAAACGCCTCCCATCGTCTAGGTACGTGATTGGCAGCTGATGCTTGTTCAGTATGGAGGTGCGATTCGGGGTTATCGCTTCCAGGCGCGCTGCGCGGGGTCACAGCAAAGTTGTCCAAGCAGGACCGCTTTAATCGCATGTTTTGCTTCACAGTGTCTTGCAAACCTCAAAAGACATACTTTTATGGTTCTGGCTGGTGTGTTGTTTCTGTTGGTGCGCAAACGTGGCGTCATCCTGATTTTCCAGTCACAGCTATGCTACTCTGGACCAATCTGTGACCTATTATCAGAGTAATCGTAGGATTCATGAGCCATGGCGGCTGCGCTGCTGTGGACCTGTAAACAATTAACGCTCGGTCTGACTTGAGGAACCGGGAATAGCTATTCTTTGGGTAGCGAACTCCAACCTTTGGCGTATACCGCATTATGGTGGATCATGGGTGATGTAGACACACGTGCATGCAGGACGTGAGCAAGCATGAACCATGTTGAACAACGGAGCTGCTTCGCAAAATGATGCATACGCCGGTCTGGGATACGGTCAACAGTATGCTCAGAACATGACATCGACATTAAATGCACAGCAGCCTGGGTATGGGGCAACTGGCATTCATACCAAACGGCAGGGAGCTGGCTTGCATCAGCAGCCACAGATGCAGCAAGGCCTGCCTGCAGCACGCCGTGCAGGCCAGCGGGCAGGAATGCCAACCGCAAGTTTTGCATACAGTCAGTATCCTCCAGGGCGGGGTGGCCAGGCAATGCAAGCGTCTAACACCCCAATGATGCGTCCCTCGCAAGCAGCGGTGCCATCCCATACAACGCAATACCAGGCACTGCCTGGAGCCACACGTGCCAATATGACGTCTGCAGCCACTTCTGCTGCAAATGTTAGGGGCATCAATCCACCTGCAGGCCATGCTGGCCTATCGCAGGTGCATGGAGATGCTGCTTTCCCTACTCAAGGCCATCCCATGCGGTATGGCATGCAGCAGCCTCCAGCACATTTGCAACAAGATCACAGCCAGAGGGCAACTCACGGCTCTCTGACGGCTGCTAATCGAGCAGATCTGACACAGAGCCAGCATGGTATCCCAAATCCAGGTGCATCTGGTATGTTTGTCGGATCTCACAGTCAGCATCCTCAGGTTTCAGAAGCTGCATTCCGTGCTCGACCAGCAGCGGCATTACCCACAAACAATCAGCAACGAAGAGTGCTACCAGCTCGTATGGAGGCTTCTGCAGCTGATAAGGAGGGCGTTTTAGACTCGCGAGATTTCCCAGCCCTGGGAGGTTTGCAGGGCCGAGGTGCTGGCCAGGCAGATGCAGCCGCCAATGGTTTGGCTAGCTTATCTTTGCGTGGTAGTGTCACTCTAGGAAAGGGTGGTGGCCCACTTGACTCGAGTGATTTTCCAGCCCTCAACAACCAGGGGGGGCGGATTCATGGGAACTTCAATACAATGGCAACGGGGGGACGCATGCTGCATGGTGACGGTACTCAGGGTGCTGGGCATGATGCCTTTGGGGATGTTCCGGCAGCACGACAAACACCGGGCAGTGTCCGGGATGACAGTGACGGTGTTGGGTTGAAAGGATTATTGCCACAAATACGCAATGACAAGCCCAGTGACACCTACATGTCGCTGGGCGTCGATCTGAATGCAGTGGGTCTTGACCTCAGTGGCCAGGAACCATTGTATCCTACCTTATCGTCTCCTTGGTCTGGGGGGGGTCGTATGGGTGAAGTAGACATTGTTCTACCTCACTGGTTTCTGTTTGAGCCTCCAAAGCTGCATCAGAGAACCATGGAGCGGTTTTCGACAGCTAGTGTGATGGCAATATTCTATATCTTTGCAGGTGTGAAGCTTTCGATTGACTTTATGATTTAGATCGATTTGTAGTTTTCCTCACAAAGGTGCAGCTTCGACACCACCAATGCAGGTCTTGGTTTGCAGGAGAAGATCATCAAGTGGTTGCTGCTGAGGAGCTGCATGCAAGGAAGTGGGTCTTTCACAAAACATGCCTTCTGTGGATGAGGCCTAAGAAAATGTCCAAGTTCACACACGAGCGCCATGGAGAGGGTGAAAAAGGAGAAATTGAATATTTTGACACCGTGTCATGGATGGTCAAGGTCAAGGAAGACTTCTTCTTAGATCCGCGCTGCGTCGAGGAGCCCCCGTCTCCATCTCCTGCAGCAAAGGCACTTACTGCCAGCTACCTTGAGACATGAATTTCTTCATGTAGGCATGTACTTGCCCTGGCACTGAAGCATGTGCAGCCCACATGCTCCCTGTGTAAGTGGTACAGTGATGCAACTATTCCAACAATGTGAAATCATGAACGCATGCATGCCTCATATGATGCGCGATGACGCTGATCGTGTGTGTACGACTGATTTCAAAAGTTTGTATGTTGTATGATCCACGGTTTTGGTTCTTCAAGTCCTCCAATCGGAGTTGTCTGGTTGCTTGTGTAAATCGAACGGGCCCCCGGCAAGTAGCAATTTGAAGCCACCTTCTTGTGCTACAGGAGTTTTCTGTTGAACATTGTGTCTCGTTTCGTTCCAGCAATGTGCCTGTAATTGTTATCCAATCACCTCGTCGACACCCTCGCTTGCTCGTTTTGCCGCTGGTGGAATGATGCATGGCAAGCCAGCCGAAGTTGCAGAAGGGCTGAAAATCATTTGTGCTCGATAAGTAAAAAGGCGTTGCTCCCAGACTCCATCACCAGGACAAGATTGTTCCCACGACACCTATGCTGTAATACGTCTCGTGACCACGAATCAATTCGAGAGAATCTCCACAGAGGAAGGATTGAGCAGCAGGAAGGCTCAAGACCACCGCGGTATTCGCAATGGCTACTTCTTGTCAGGCGCGCCTAGCATCATGGAGTGGTCCTGTTGCCACCAGGCATCGTAGCCGAAAATGTACGTGCGTTGACAAAACATGTTGTTCGATGCGAATTTTGCAAAGTACAGTGTGGTATGCAAGTATGTGTCGCCATTGTCAGTTGAAATTCTGGTGTGGAGTGCTGGTGAACATTGCGTTAGCGTCTCTATGCCATGTTGCAACCACTCGCAACTGCTACAGCACTGGATCGGCCGTCAATACGATGGAGAGTGGCTAGTAATCAGGTCGCAGCAAGCTCCACGCCGG
This sequence comes from Ulva armoricana, assembly GCA_032360965.1. Lineage (NCBI taxonomy): Eukaryota > Viridiplantae > Chlorophyta > Ulvophyceae > Ulvales > Ulvaceae > Ulva > Ulva armoricana. Next base: position 4,988,286 of record JAUMHO010000006.1, read on the forward strand.
AAGTATTCCGTCGCTTAGAAGACCACTTGGTCCGAAAGTTGCACACGCACACACCGGGACGCCGATTGGACTGGGAAAGCCTTGCAGGATGCTGGGTACTGCGACCTGCGGGAGCTTCTGAGGCGGTAGTGGTGTTCGTTGGCGACGCTTTCATAGGCATGCATCTTTGGACACCTGCTTGAATGAAGCTGTTCTGTAAAATACCGTGGCTGGCCTTGGGTGGCCTTCTCCTGTTGGGACGTGAGGAGCAGTTTGGCAGGGCCAGGGTAACCCAGCTAGACCGCTTTGGCTTGAACTGGGCATTTCCTGATGCCTCATCTACAGTTTGGTCAAAACCAAAGTTGACAGGACTGCGTTACTAGGCTCAGACTGCCCCCCCCTTACTAGGTGACTGACATGGCATGTCGGAATTGCAGCATTCGGAGTAATGGATAATACCATAATACATGCAGGAGCTGCTCCAGAGTTGGCATACAAATTATTGCTGGAAAGCCTCGCCGCACGAAACGTGACGGTGAGAATTGACCACTTCATACAACAGCATGCACGCATGGATGATGCTCACTGAGGAACATACCTGCAGGTTGTGTGTGTGCCATATGCAACACACTTCGACAACCAAAGGCTTGCAGATGAAATTCAACATAAATCATCGGAATGCCTGCAACTCCTCTCAGATGAGTTGGCTGCGCTACCAGTGTATTCTATGGGCCATGGCATGGGATCGCTGTTACAATTGTTAGTTATGTCAAAGCACGGGGCTCAGCGGGATGGCTGTATTCTCATTTCCTACTACAATCGCCCAGCGGCGGATGTTATTCCATTCTTGTCCCCAATGGTAGCCCCTGGTCTCAAAGGTATAGGCGGAGCTCTATCTCAGTTTGCTGCAAGCCCGTTGCGGTCGGCAATCGACATGGGCGCAGAACAGGCTAAAATCTGGTCTCCAACAGCGGTCAAGATGATTTTGCCACTGTTCGAACAAGTCAATCCAGTTGTTATGGTAAGCTTTGATACAACTGAGACCAGCCTCACTAAAAATCCAATCTCATGTCGCACGAGTTTGCTGCCCACCATGTTTTAATGCATCATGCCGTCTGTGTCCTTGTTGGCGGTGTTGGAGCCATGACACTGAACCGGCATGTGGATACTTCGATAACTATTCTTGTCCTCGTCCTTTCAACAGTGCGGTAAATGTGATGTTTGCCAATGATGACTACTATGATGGGGCAATTATGTCAGAGATGGAGTCAATCGCATTTTATTGCAGGACGTGGCGCGAGGACAAAACGAATGGTACCCAACCCCAAAAGAGGCCAAGCACATGATTTCAACTTATTATGGCGTTTCAAACAACCTATTGATCCAGTTCCAGGACGATGGTATAGATCAAACCCCAGGCTTGGTTGATCTTTTGAAAGAAGCAGATGTGCCTCACAGAGTCCGGCTAGTGACTCTTGAGGGTGACCACAACCGGCCTGCCCTTCAGAACTTTGTCGACGTGCCTCATCCAATGGCATCTGTCATTCGATCCTCAATGGAAGGGTCAAGCACAATCTTGGGTGCGTGTCATCATGGTTGTTGATGTTATGTTGTTGAGGAGACGCGTCTACATGTGTATGAAGTTCGTTAACTGCCGCAGGCGGACTGTCTGATATTGCTGGGGACATAGGCTTGGTGGAGGCAAAAGTTGGTCTCAAGAGGGCTGAAAAGCAGGTGTGAGTCAAGCAGCTGAGTATAGCAATGGACTCATCTGTATTTCGGTAAATCATCTGTACCAAGAAAATTCATCCGACAGAGTATTTCATATGCACCGGAAGTGAGCGGAGCTGGAGTTGCAGACCGCACGACAACAGCACACATTCAACACTAGCATGGCAGGGATCAGATTAATGTATTATGACATGAGCTGTGCTGCAGATTGAAAATATGTCCACAGCTGCAGGCGGGATAGCAGGTGGCCCGATCACTGACTCAATGCAAGAACTAGCTGATGAGGTGGCTGCATGGATGGGCGTTGGAGAAGTGTTTCTTAGGGGTGGAAAAGCTGGCACTGTCAAAGATGGCCGAGGTGTTAGAGGCCATGCAGGGTAATTGTTCTGCCTGTGCAGCACATGTATTTTATACTAAAACCAATTCTGCTGCCTTCGTTCCAGGCCTGGGGAGGCATTGATCACTAGAGTAAACAGTTCTAACAGTGGCATCTGTAGCAACAATTCGCATTGGCCAAACCCTTATCACATTGCTGCAACCATAATGACAAGGGTACACCGGCAAGAGGGGAAAATAAGGTTCCTGTACGCTGACATCAGCACTATGTCCAAACAACCATGTCGTCCCTCAATATTATTGCTGCGCACTTCAGGCTGGGGCCTCAGCACGGGCATGAGTTTTTTGTATCAGATGCATGTGATGTGGCCACACGTCGCGATTACTATGCTGAACATATGAACGCATTGTGAACACTACATCATGGATTGCTCTGATAGTGCTATCATGGCGAATTCCTATTTGCGAGCCATCATTTTCCTGTTCATGCCGCAATGGATTATGACAAGTCCTCAACCTTTCAATGCACTAGAATAGACCTGCTGGCAGCGACTCTATACTACTGTAGATGCGTGCATTGGCTATGTGCTTACCCTTGCTTTCCTTGTTATCCAATAAAATCCTGGAATTTAGGCTTCGTCCTTGCACATACCTGCACTCAACCGAGCACAGATGTGTGACTTGCCTGATAAGTCTGCCTGTGTGTGCGCATAAGTGACCAACTGGTGTTGAGTGTGACAGTATCATACCAAATGGTAACATATGGCGATGTGCGGCCACGTTTATTAAATCTCTTTGTACCTCGATTTACGCCTTTGGGAGTGTAAAACACATATCTCTTTTTCGGAACAATGTATAGTGGCTTGTAATCAGACTTACTGACCATGCGGACATAGAAATCTTTCTGTGCCACATATGTGGGCATCAGCAGCGCCCAGGGCAGCCCAGAGCTTTCAAGAAATGCTATCAGCTTTTCGACATGATCCGAGCTGAAAGGTGGATTGGTGACCAGAATATCATAGTCTGGCAATGACGCTGTGGAGATCTTTTCGTAGAAGTCTTCATTTCTACAACCAGCTGCAAATCAGCGCGTATGAATTCACATACACGTCTCTGATGCAGCATGAATTGTGCGTACTCGTTGTATACGTTTCCATAACCCATCAACCTCAGAAGGTGTTTTGTGGTACCTGCACAAAACCGCTCGACCCAGTGGTTTACTTCACTTCTCATCGAGTAGAAAAGCACAAATCTATCTGGTTGGTCTAAAACCATTTATGCTCGCAGACCATCAATCAACAGTACAGGAAAGAATTACAACCTGTACAGAAGTATGGATCATAAATTTTGAGCGCATCGGGGGTTTTGACGAGCTCCTGCATAATTTTCCGAGATGACTAGTACCCACAAAACCTGCTGTTGTTTTTTGCAAACTATTCATCGTTGAATTACAGTGACGCAGCCTCGACGCACGTGGTGTTCGTGCAACAGGAGCGCACCTGAGAAAGTCTCCTCAAAATAAACGTGATGTCTGCATCAGATGTGGACCTCAGAAAACAGCAACCTACTTCTTATAGACAAATACTGACTGTGAAAATGGACAATTTGCTTGCATATATGTGGCACGAGGCTCAAGATATACAAACATCGTTGGTTCCACCACATCTGCGTTTCTGGCCCATTTTAAAGTGAGCGCAAGCTCGTAAGGATATTCTGTGGCCGGTAGGCCAAACACGCAGAATTTTCACACGTGAACTGAAGGTCCAACCTCAAGTCAAGACAGGCTTTGGTGGGTAACTTTCCGTGGTAAGACTCTAGACAGGTCTCACAGTGGTCTGCAGGATCTTTGACCTCGAAGTGTAACGTTTGCAGGGTCCCACGACGGTACGGTAAAATACATTCCATCTGAGATGAGACAGCCACAGAGGGTACAGTCGCCTGCATAGTGTGACTTTTAAGACGGTGAAATACAGGCATGTATAAGAAAAGTACCGCTGACAAGATATGCAAGGGTTACATATCTGCTTTAGCCAGCTCACCTGAACAATATGCCCTTTATGCCCTTCAATGACGACTCCATTCCAATATCCAATGGAGACCAAGTCCCCAGACGAGTTTCGATCCTTAGAGTACACCATCATAGTATCTGGGTCTTTTAAGTACATCGTCTCCGCAATCATGAGAGCCTCAATGGTCCTAGGCTGGTTTGACGGCTTGCTTGCCCTCCGTGAAACGCCGTTTGTTGCCATTTCAGCAAGCTGTGATTTCGTTGATCCCTTTTTGTAGCATGAACGTTTTTTTTTTGGTTGCTCTGCGGCGTCCGTTTTGTACTTTGATCATTCAATTTAGTACACGATTGTGCAGTCCAAGCCAGCGCATGTTCACCACGATGGCAGGTCTTACGGTGGAATAATGCAGTCATCTGTGAAGTCAAGGGAAGTGTGGAGCACACCATCTGTTGCGTGGTGATCCTTCTGGATTAACGCGCGGAGGGCGTCTGCAACAGCGATGTCACGCACCCCGCTTGAGCGCTGTCTGTCGTGAGTATTTGCCCGCACACGAGCCATGCTTTCTTCTGCCGTTGTCGTTGAGCAGCAAACTGATCTTACGGAAGGGGACACGCTACACTAAACCTACAGATCTAGAGCTGTTAAACACAGGTCTTGTGTGTCGACCGTGATCAGTCTCAAAACCAGGGTGGACAGCATTAGTTTCTTAAATGTAACTTCGCCCCCTACGCGAAATAAGTCACGGATATGAGCCTTCACGTTCGCCACAAAACACAGCGCAACCTTCAGTGTTCCCGAAGGCAGGTAGTGATTGGCAGTATGCAGATCCACACAGCTTGGATCGGCAATATACACTGAGACACAAAGGGTTTCTTTGCCCATGAAAGCTGGGTAGAATGGGGTGCTGTCTCAGTTATGATTCCCGCTTACGCGGCGCTCATACCTAGATGTCTGGCGTGTTTGGGCTACCTGCGTACACACTGTGGCTGCAGGGCCACTTTCTGCATTTTGGGGAGTAGACCAGCAATCCCTATTTGTTTGGCGGTAGCAGTTCCTCTGAGAACAGGTATGATTCCCGTGCAGCTGCACTGCTGAGCCTCGCGTGAGCGTGAATCATAACTGCTGAGAACTGCCGTGCTGACCGAACACTTTAGCACTTCTGAGGAAATGTACTCATGTTATGTTTGAAACGACAATCTGCGTTTGTGGTATTCTCGGTGAGGCATCATACCCGAGCAGCGAGGCTGCGCAAGTGTTGTGCAAACGTTGTTCGGCCCAGCAACAAGACGACACATCACAAAATAGACGTCAGATGCTTCTAAACCGTTGCTTGTGCGTTGAAGGTACCCAAATCTTTGTCCCATCTGCTGTACTTATACAAATCGTCAGCTTTTACCGATTTTGGCGCCGGTCGAGGTCAAGTGCACGTTGCCGTCTCGTGACTGAAATCTACACTGAAAAATGGCACAGCCGGAAACAAATTACACACATGAAAACGAAAACTGGCGCCAGCGACTGCGAAAGGAGCATTATACAGCCAAGGTAAGTCGCACTGCAACCATTGCGCCTCATACTTGCACGGATAGAACTGAATCGTCTGTGGATATGAAGGTACACGACGGCGTATATGACTATCTGATCTGGAAGAAGATCCAACCGTGTGTTGACAGACCCAGCGCCACTGCAACAGTGAAGTACTTTAGTGGCGGGGATTGGACAGTGGCGCAAAAACGAATTCAGCTGCACGAAAGCTCAACAACCTATCAAACTGTGCGTACTGCGTAAATTCTCTGCACTTATTTCGTTTACGATGCTGTTCAATATCGGTGTGCTGAATTCACGGAGTGCAGGAGGACGGCCCATATGCTGACGATGTAACACACAAAGATGCACTCGTAGCTGCTCAGTCTGCCCATAGACTGGTGTCAGCCAGGAACAAACAAACAAGCTGCCAACACCGCACAACTTCTAACACGGCGTACGGAGCAAGAGCATTAGGATTGGAGATGTTTGGGCTGGGAGAACATGGAAGGCTTGCAACCCGCACGAAAGTTGAAAATGGGACAAAGCAGTATCATGTGTAACCTGTGTTAGTTATCTAGCGTTCCGAATAACGCTCACATACTTCCAGCAATATGTCGTGGTGTTCTACTAACCGTGCATCAGTGCGCTTTTGCGGATAGTCATGACCCAGAGGCTGGCGGTTCTGCGATGACCAAGTCCTCCCAAGCTGGGTCGTCATCTGCACTTGTCTCTTTCCGCAAGCACAGTCCCAGAACGTCATCATTCTGTATGTGGAGATCTTTTAGCGTCTTTGCGTCATCCAGATCCTGTCCAGTGCTAACATTGACCAACTTCATGTCTAAGGGGTCCTGCGGGACGGACAACGTTTGACAATGACCACTTTATGTGACAGTGGGACAGAAAGCTCAAATACAACAATACCTTATCCAAGTGCCGCTGAAGTTTTGACTTGATCTCTAGAACGCTTTCGCCGGCTTCGGTTAGCAAAAATATGCAGAGCTTTTCGCGTTTTACACGGACGTACATAGTTGCATTTAGCTTCAGGTAATAATTGGACGGCCACGTGCAGTTTACATGGAACTTGATCGGGATTGCGCCAGGCTCAACTCGGAATATACACGGAAGGGAAGTTGCTGCGCCGGTTGCAAACCTCTGAAAGGGCAGTTGGCAATTAGATGGTAAACAAGCGCTATTATCGAATATACACCTCACATATCGGACAATTTGATGCCCTTGGAAAATGGGCCAACGCATGAAGTGAGCAGCAGCATGCATGTGAACAGCAGGTTCAGCTCCCACCTACTTGTTCGCAGCTCATGCAATGGGCGCACAGTCGCTGCCAGAGGTTGCCGAAACTGAGTTGGTGTGGCCATATAAGGGAACGATGCCGCCCTGGTTGTACTAACTGCAAATGCTCTTCGATGCACAGCTCGAACCACCTCGTGAACAAACTGTGAACAAAGTCAGGTCAACATGCAGACAAGGTGAGGGCCACTCAAGCACAAACATGTTATCATTTGCTGTTTTGGCGAGATGACACGCTTTGTTGCTGCGGGTGTGTAAGAAAGGTGGAGAGTCTGAACTCGCGCGCATGTACACAAACTCCTGATCCAACGGACGTAAATGCCAGACATGGACTGATATCAAGCGCTGCCGCTGCAGGATGATATGTCGTGCGATCTATCACGCACCCACTTGTTCGCATGGTCCGGCGTGCGCACGCAGGCTTCGCAGCGGGAGTGTACCTTTTCGGTCAGGCAGCTGGACAACTGCGGATTACACATGGCTAGATAGAAGTGCATGTTTAAATAAAAGAGTGTGCCGCCTTTCCTTCATTGCGTCTGCGGCAGCTGGATCTCGCCGTCCTCGCCGTCAAGCCTGAGTTCAAACGCGATGTCCGACACTGGCATCGGAGGGTGAGCACGCTTACAAAGCAACATAGCATGCCGTCGGTACAACATCATGGGTGTGATTTGGCGTGTGCGGCGGGACCCGCAGAGTTTTATCAGGATGTCTCTGATTGGCTGTGGACCTCATTCGCGCATTCGGTGACTGGCAAAGGTTTGCGCATCACATCAGCAACAGATTGGCCGACGTCCCAGTGAAATGTGTCCGAGCTGCGTTCACGAACTCGCGAAGGCAACCCACATGGCTGCGGGGTCACTGATGCATGCTCTCAGACACAAGTTTTCAGCCCTGCAGATTACACGCTTCGCGCAGTTTGTTGCCTCCATTGACGCACTTTCACATATTAGTTCTGACATGCTTCTTACCAGTTTCCGGCGTGTTGAATCTTATGTAGTCATTAACCAGTTCAGACGTTCGCGCAAACCGAACTCATGCAAACTCTGCCGCGAGGCATGAGTCGTTGCGCTGTTAAGGGATGAATTCAATACATAGCATTCACATGTGTGTCACTGAGAGCGCTTTGTCGTTCTATGCCGATCATTCCACCTGTACAGGAGAGGCTTGTCCAAACTTGCACATGTTGATAGCAATTTCTTTTTTACCTGGACACACGCCGTGGTGGACACGCTCGGTCGATCAATGAGCGAACGCTCATGCATGCCATACCCACCAGTTGCATGTAGGCGTCCAGGCCGAAAGCCACCAGCGGGGTGGAGGCGCAAGATGCAGAGAAGCAGGAGGCATTCAAGCGCACACGATTGATCACCTTCGTGTCATTGTGGTTCGGGTGCGGTCCGAACATGTCATGGGGCAAGATCTGTGCCGTTCCTGCTGACGCAGTACTTACTATATTCGCATTGCACACTTGCACTGTCCATGCTTGCTGCGACTGTCTCTGCGCCTCACTTGGTAAAAAAAAAAATATGTAAATGTGACACTTACTCGCCATATCCTACAAGGACTTTGACATCTCCGGAGAACCGGGACCACGGGCATTGGTAAGGACGCTTACACACACTATGTGCTTTCTTGGTCAGTCTTAAGCAATTGCAGGTATGCGAGCTTCTACGTTACAAGAAATTGCCTCAACTTCGTGAATCCAGTAATGCTGAGAGATCCTTCATTGGGACTGAACCTGACAATGATTGGGGGAATCACAAGCTTGCTTCCTATTGCCTACGCTTTCTCAAAGGGCATTAGTGGCTTCCTTGGGTCTACAATGTCTCCGAGGCTCTTGCTCTCATTTGGTCTAGCTAGCACAGGTGTTGCTTGCCTTGGATTTGGCGCAGGGTCTACCCCACTATGGTTTGCAGTCTTCTGGGCCATGAACGGTCTTTTGCAGGTGAGTTTCTGACACCAGGGGATATGTGCCATCCAGTTGGCAAAGGTACATTCTAGTGCAGGGGGTACATATGGCCAGTGGTCAGACTGGGCTTGGTTGGGAGGGGTGGGGCGATCATGTGGCAAAGATCCAAGGAATTCTGCTGTCTTAAAGCTGTACTTTTGTACTAAAAAGCTTGTCGGCCCGATGGCACCAGCCCGAATGATGGGGGGGTCTCACTACATGCAGCGTGAGTGATGTAGCATCATGTCTGCTGCATTGCTGCGTCTCAACTTTCTAGTTGGCATTCACTACATTCCATGACAGTAATGCTGATCATACATGCAGGGGTTAGGCGCACCTGCCTGTGCAAAGCTGCTGACGCAGTGGTACAGCAGTTCCGAGCGCGGAACTGCTTGGAGTATCTGGACAGCTTCCAACAATGTGGGTGGTTTTGCAGCTCCTTTCATCGCAGGAACAGCAGCTGGTGTGATGGGATGGCGCTGGGGAATGTGGATACCTGCGCTTGTTGCCATCAGCGTTGCCAGTGTCATTCTGTTCACAATCACGGACAAGCCTGCAGCGGCTGGATTCAATGCTGTTGAGACAGTTCAGAAGAGTAGCAAGGCGTCGGTTCAAGACAGCACAGATGTTGACAAAGGCCCTTCTGTGAAGGAAATCTTAATGCAGGATGTCCTCCCCAATCCTTGGGTTTGGCTTTTTGCAATTACATATTTCTTTGTGTACGCAGTTCGTCAGGGCACATCATCATGGTTTGTTCATTACCTGATGAATGTTAAGGGCATCTCTGACCTCCCCGCCGCTGCAGCACAAGTATCAGGCCTTGAGGTGGGCGGGTTCTTTGGCGCTCTTTCTGCTGGTGTGTTTACCAACTGCGTCATGAATAATTAAAGCTTCTGGGGATAATTTCACAGTCTTACCACGTCAAGCCGTTGTGTAGGGACGTTGAGTGATGTTTTTGTTCGCCGGGCAAAGAAAGCAGGTAGCACCGCAGGCTTAGTAGGTGTTCGGGTCCGCCTTGTCCTGACATATGGCATCTTCACTGCTCTGGCACTGCTGGCCTTTTCTATGTGCCCCAACATTCCAGCCGTACAGTGGGCAAGCATCGCTGCGGTCGGCTTTGGGCTCTATGGGCCTCAAATGCTCATCGGCTTGTGTGGAGCGGAGGTGTGACAGCTCTTCTCGCCTGCGACTTGCAGTTCTGCTTTGATTTTTCATGGCCTCATCTGCAATCTAATATGTTTGCATTTATCGGTTGGTCAGCAGTGGCCTTATACTTGCCTTTTCCCAAGAATACAAGTGATGCTTCCAACAGGTGCTGCGCTTCATTCTGGATTGATCACACTACTGGCTACAAGTCAAAGTCCAGATTCCTGCTGCAGGTGGTCCGACCTGATGCAGTTGGGGCCACACAAGGCCTGCTGGGCTGGGTGAGCTACATGGGTGCAGCATGTGCAGGCGCACCTCTTGCGTTTGCAGTACAAAAATACGGGTGGAGTGCGTATTTTACAATCATGATAACAGCGGCAGTCATCGCATGTGTTCTGGTCATTCCGATGCTCAACCTCAAGTCGTATACACAGCGTATGGCAGAGAAGTCGTGACATGTGGTAGGGACTGTGCCACAGGGGTGCCACAAGGTTTCTTATGTATGGACATGAGTCGATCCAATCAGTCGCAAGCAAATAGGACTGGTACGTTGGCAGCGGGTTTTATATATGGAGGTTGTATAACATTTGAATGCTCTGAATGCTCAGCGCATAGGATCCAATCACCACGCAAGTGCCGCTTACACCCGTATGCTTGCGTAGGCCATTGTACAAGTGGCCGTGTTCGCAGTCAGATGTGACCTGGCCATGGGGTACTGAGACCTGCAGGTATACTTACATACCACAGTGCTTCTTTCTGGTGCGAATTATTGACGCATACACTGATGAGCACTTGCTGCGACTGCATTCCAGCAGGATTACAGCAGCTGGCAGCAATAAAAGAAGCGCCCGCTTGTGGCTGGGCGTAGTGAATGCAACTCTCCCAAACGAGATCATCTGGATGGGGTTATGTTTGTGATCCAGTAGTGCTGCTTGCACAGTGCGGTGTTGTCACTGTTCATCGTGGCGTGGGCGGTCCGCCCTGTCGACTGGTTTTCGAAGCAATGCTGTGGCAAGACGGGCATGGAAGCATATGCGATAGACAAGGAAAACTTCATACTGTCCTAACCAGAAGTACATTTTCGCATCTTGACGTCGTTTGCCTGTATGCTACCTATAGTTGCCTGCGGACGTGCCAGGTAGATTGCGGCACGCTAGCGCAACCCACCACATACATCCAGCTGCTTAAATCATAGTTAATAACTTGAAAATATATTTGCCGCCAGCACTCTATTACGGGGTGTTCTCCAGGCACGCCACGTTAGCCAGCTGCTGCCACACTTCAAAACTGATTCCCAATGATTAAGCAGCACACAGCTCCCACTGCTTCCGCGATCAGGAACTGGGCTTACAAATAAGTATGGATGCTTTCCTTGCTGATGCTTTTGTTGCGATGCTCAATGTTGTAGAACGCAGATTTCTGGGATTCTACCGATGTTGTTGATGCGACAACAATGGGTCACACACCCGCCGTTGCAGGAGATCACCCACGTTGTATGAAAATGACGTCACGCATCTTCTGAATCGGGTGCTATAGTCATGGAATGCGCTTGATCATGCCTTGTTTACCAGTTCACCACGCCTGCAGCTGGTGACGGGCCTTGCAACTGCGTCCAAAACACGGCTCGGCGTCCAGGTGTCCCTGATGGTTGCTGTTTGACTATATCGCGCCCAGTTTCCTTCCATAATATACTTATTTCGTGGATTGCCTGCGCTTATGCGTCGCTCTGCGTCTGACGATGCATCGATGTCGCGCCGAAGTTCCCCTCAATACTGCTGTATGAATGTATCAGATTCGGAACTCGATCAGGGAACGATTTACTAGGTTCTGTTGAGATCGCTTGCGCCACGTTGAGATGGCTCGCGCTAGTGATGCTGTGCAGCAATGTTTCTCATGTTACTGTATATCCAATGCTGATACAGGTTGTCGCGCTATAACTCGTGAGGACAAAAATATTAGTGTGCAAAAGCATAACTAAACTGAGTAGGGAGCAGTCGTTTCTCGCCTTGCCTTGCCTTCATCGCAGTTCTACTGTAACAG
>JAUMHO010000006.1:5000403-5039993 GCA_032360965.1 Ulva armoricana
ACTGCTGTCTTGGTGATTAGGTATGGCATTCGGGTCAGTGGGTGGTTATGGGTGTGACGTCTGTTTGGATTGTGTGGATGTTCGGTTGTGTCGTTGCTTTGTCGATTGCTTGGGTTGACTTGTGATTTTAACCCTTGGCGCTGCCGGGATTTTGGGTTCATCTCCGTGTAACACAAGGCAGAGCGCAGCAGGGCTGCAGCATACACTTGGTTCAATTTCGAAGATTGCGCAACCGTACGGCTGGAGTAGCTGTTTGGGCACAACCTTTTCGACACCAAGCGTTTGGACACCAAGCTGGCATGCGAGTCGGTCGCGGCGGATCTGAACGCAAGCAACACACAGTACTCAGTGCGTGCGACGTGCGCTCTTGAAATGTAATCAGCCGCGCATGGGGGACAGCGGGGGGCCCGCCGCCGCGGAACAGTCCGCTTATGTCGGGTGGCGCATGCTTACCAACAGTCTGGCTCAGCTGCAGCGATCATTGCTTATGTTAGTGCTGGTCCTACCCAGACCTCCCTTTCTCGCACATCCGGCAACTATGGGTATCAGCCGCGATAGCGTTCACAAGCGCCGTGCCACAGGCGGCAAACAGGCGCCATGGCGCAAGAAAAAGAAGTTCGAGATGGGCCGGCAGCCAGCCAACACGAAGCTGTCAACAAGCACAGATATTCGTACAGTGCGATGCCGTGGCGGCAACATTAAGTTTCGTGCCCTACGTCTCGATCACGGTAACTATTCCTGGGGAAGTGAGGCCATTTCTCGCAAGACCCGCATTGTGGATGTTATGTACAATGCTTCAAATCAGGAGCTTGTGCGTACCAAGACGTTGATGAAGAATGCGATCGTGACGATCGATGCTTCGCCGTTCAAGCAATGGTACATGCAGCACTATGGCGTGGAGCTGGGCAAGAAGGCTGAGAAGGAGGAGGGAGCCGCAGCTGAAGAGAAGAAGTCGAAATCAGTTCAGACCAAGCTGAAGAAGCGCAACCAAACACGTAAGCTGGATTCAGTGCTTGAGGAACAGTTCATGTCAGGACGCCTGTATGCCTGCATCTCCTCCCGTCCTGGCCAGTGTGGCCGTGCGGATGGTTACATTCTTGAGGGCAAGGAACTCGAATTCTACATCAAGAAGATGCAGAAGAAGAAGGGCAAGGGCGGCAACGCATAGGCATATATCTGGAGTCGCTGCTGTAACGGTATTACGACCGGCCTTTTCTCTCTCTGTCGACTGCAAATTCTAGCCAGTTTTTGAATGTATGTATGTAGATACTTATGTTTCGCACATCACTGTATACCAGTTTTTGGGGTGCATCATTGTTGTACCCTATTCCATTTCAGTGGCCTAGTCACTTCCAACCAGTCTCACTGATGGTTGGTGTGAACTTGATTTTGAACAAACACAATTCTATCATTGCGCCTGCACCATTGTAGTTTCTGCGGGAGGTGTGCTTCTGCTGCACATGTGAGGTTGGACTGTCTCAACTGCCTCGTGTGCGTTTACACGGATGTGCAGTCAACATGAATCAGGGGATCACGACACCAAAGATTCCTAATGTTTGCCAAAATCTTACACTCCGAAACTAGTTGCATGCAACAAACCCTTGACACTCGATTGATCGTCACCTGAAGCCATGGTGAACAATCACACGAGGCATGTCTCATAACATCCCATCTCATGCAGTGGACATTACTGCAACCACCTTGGCCGCCATCACAGCACAGTTCGAGTAGATCATTCTGGTTTCATTGCAGGGAACAGGAGAACTTCCTTGATGTTGTCATGATCTGCCAACAGCATCGTCAGCCGGTCAATACCCATGCCCCAGCCACCCGTAGGTGGTAGTCCATACTCCAAAGCCTTGCAAAATCCCTCATCAATATGCATTGCTTCATCATCCCCCTGCACAGTACATCAGCATGTCCTCTAATGTGGCTTGAAATCGTATACGCCATGATTTGGAATCTGCAAGGCAACATCTGCAAGGATCCATGCCAAGATTACATCAGCGTCACTAAAAAATTCGATTGGGATCAGATGCTGGTGCAAGCAGGGCAGAGACGTTGACCTACGAAGGTTTGCGCAGTGACACACCGCAGTCTTGGCTGCTGCTTGATCTGCAAACATTTGGCGCTGCTTCACAGGATCATTCAACTCAGTATAAGCATTACACACTTCCCGACAATTGACAAACAGTTCAAATCGTTCAGTCATGCCAATCTTGGAACGATGCCACTTGGCCAGCGGTGACATGATTTGAGGGTGGTCACAGATGAACCCAGGGTGATTCAGCTGACTTTCTAGGTACTCCCCAACCAGCTTGTCAAGGAGCCTTGAAGTTGTCTGCACATCAAGGGCGATAACACTGCACCTATCAATGGAGTTGTCGAATTACCATATGTCATACTTGTCATGTATCATGACAGAATCGGCGCAGATGCAGAAAAATGCACAAGATGCGCCACACGTACCCGCGGTGGCTTGCAATCCACATGTCTGTCAGCACATAGCTTCTCCAAAAAGGATCGAGCGTTTTCTGAGTACAGGTCCTTGGGAATGGTTACATCTAGGACCTTTTCGAGCTCGTCGACCATACTAATCCGTCGCCATGGTGGCGTGAAGTCAATCTCAATTGGGTCCTTTTCGGGGCCATCTGCGTGATATTGAATCTTGTAGCTGCCTTTGATGTCAAGCACCATCTGACTGATCATGTTCTCAGTCATCTCCATGAGGTCATGGTAATCTGCGTATGCCTGCATCGCGTCTGTGAGCTCTCACCCTGCCAGTGCCGACAGCATTGGATACCGCCACAATCAGCGTAGGCTCACGTTCAAGCTACTCTGCAACGAGACGTGAATGCTCCATCCACGATAGTACTTGCGGGACGAGTCAAGGGGAACTGCACAAGGGACCCGGTGCCAGCGTGACACAGGCACTGTCTGGCCAACAACATAAGAATCCGGCAGCCCTCCACCCTACTCATATCGCAGACTCGGGCAGCTAGAATGGATCTATCAGTGAACATATGCACGGTTTGTAGATCCTGTCCACCATGGGGGTTAGCGGCAAGGTGCTGAACCGCAAAGTGCTCTTGCATCCAAGCGAAGCAGAGCAGGCACATGCGCCAGTCCGCATTAAGAGAATGCGTCTCAAAAGCTACGTTATGTGCAGCATCTCATGGGCGGGTGCAGTGCAAGACGGGACTTTGCAAGAGCCGCCAGATCGGTGTACCACACTCAGATTAGACAAGTAGAAGTCGCGTTGGTGTAAAAAACATGCATCTCTGCCGCCGCAGCCTATGTAAATTCATCCTTTGCAGGAAGCAGGTAAGTACATCATTCAAGCACACAGCGTTCTAGTCTATGCACCGGCCGGACCAGAAGGGATGCACACTTGGTAAAACTCACACGTGGTGAACTCAGGGTTGTGGGTCATGTCAATGCCCTCATTCCGGAACTGGCGCCCAATCTCATACACTCTGTCCAGGCCTCCAACGACAAGCATCTTCAGGTAGAGCTCCGGTGCAACACGCATGTACAGCTGCATGTTGAGTTCATTATGGGTCGTGACAAACGGAGCAGCAGTGGCGCCGCCAGGAATCATGTTCATCATGGGCGTCTCCACCTCCAAAAAGTCACGCTCATCAAGAAAACGGCGAACAAATTGCACTATCTTGCAGCGGACGGCAAATGTTGTGCGCGTCTCCGGGTTCATGATGAGATCCAGGTACCGCTGGCGGAAGCGGGTCTCCTTGTTTCGCAAACCCGACTGTCCAGTGGGCATCATGTGCAGACACGGTGACAGCACCTGCACACATGCGACTTGGAATTTTCTCATGATGGCTTCATGGGCAGCCTGAGGCTTTTCAGGTTTCCTGCTGGTATGTCTCACGTGCACCACAAAACTGTTCAGCACGACTTGTTGTGAGTCGAAAGAAGCACGTCCAGCGAAGCAGGAATACTCTATTACCCCTTTACTCAAGCAGTCAACCCATAGTGCAGACAACTCCGAGCACAGAGTGCATACAGTCAGGAAAGTACCCATGGATGTTGGGCCAACCCAGCGCTGGCACTGGCGACAGCATCGAGGCCAGTGCTGCTGCAGAAACATGGACACAAATGTCTGCCGGAGCCTTGAAGTGTGGCGCACCGGTCTGCGGCCTTTTAACATACTGAGTGACTAGCCGCACCTCCATGCGCATCGGGAAGATTGACAGTTCGCCATTCTTGGAGGCACCAGGGTGGCCAACAACGCCAACGATGTCACCGCGCTTGACATTGTTATGCAGACTTGTGAAGGCTTCGGCATCGGCTGAGTGCTCGGAGCAGCTCAAAGAAGCCATGATCTGCACTTTGGCACTATCACCGACCAGGTCATAAAATACGAGCTTGGCGCCTGAAGGCCGCTTGGTGCGGATGCGGCCAGCAATGGACACCGTCTGCTCCATCTGCTGGCCGTTCTCGACCTCCTTGCCAAACGTCTCCACAAACTCTGGTATGCTGAAGTCGACGTGGAACTTGTGGGGGTAAGGGTTGCCACCGGCCTCCCTGACTTGCTGTACGTTGGCAAGTCTGTTCTCGTAGTATGCCGTGGGGTCAGCATCAGCCTCTTGCTCCAGCGAAAGTGCATTGGAGTTAGTTGCAGGAGCAGGTTCTTGAGCGGCCCGGGCAGCCTGCAGGCACAAGAAATATCCAGAAAAATCATCCTGAATGTCATCAATACCCCGCACACAATGGAGGGAGCATGATTCTGGCAAAGGGATTCTGGCAAAGAACGCCTCGCTCACGTAAGACAGTCAGACCATGTGATGCAATCCACTTCAACTGTGCCTATCACATGATTCCCCGCACAGAATTTTTCATGCTATCCATGGCGAGGGTATGCAAAGGCGACACCAAGCGTGGGAGCAAGGACGGTCGCATGATCTCGAAAGCGGCAGAGGGTTCAGGCACATGCGCAAGGCTCGAGGCCACGTAAAATACATGGCAAGCCAAATAAAAAAGAAATGCCTGGCACAGAGTCTAACCAACCTTTGCATGCATGTTGTGCTGGGAAAACCCTGGGCGTCTCCTTTCCCCATCCCCCCGTGTCACAATCTGTCATGACAAGTATTGCAGCCAGGCAAGGTTAGTACCCCTACCGTCTGCGCAGTATATGAATGACAGCGATTGCAGTTGTCTATGCTTTGGGGTGATTATTTTCCGTCGGCACGAACTCTTGCCGAGCGCGTACACCCAGCGAGGGGAGAGTGTGTACGAGGAAAGGGCACCAAATTCCAAGAGGACGTACCACTTTCTCTGCTTTCTTCTTCCTGTTGTCTTGTTGCTTCTTTATACCTTTGAATTGACTACAATCAAGCGAGATATGAGCCGTTCGTCGAACCCGGACTGCAAGAATGACTGCGACAACCGTTCCATCGCGCACCTCTTTGAGATCGATCGACCATTTTCATCCAGCAGGCCTTCTACCCACTTCTCTGGTAGGTCTAGCGCGGACATCGATGCCGCGCTTGGGACTGTGATACCGCCTGTGATACCGCCCGTGACACCGCCTCCGATCAGCAGCTCATATATAGAACAGCGCAAAGTATGACGGCCTCACGCGTGTTCAGATGTTGACAGGTCAAGTAGAGCGTTGCTTCGCCAACTTAAGAATGACAGGTTATTTCCTTGCAGTCTCCCTCGTCAGAGAGCGCTTCCTGGCGCCGCAACCGTGCTGCCGACCATGCCATGCATGCGTGGCGATGGGGACTGGGAAAGGTCAATCGACCAGACCTGGAGAGCATTGGATTGGTACCGAATGCTTAGATCGCGAGAGATGCAAGGTCGCCATCGAAATTGCCAATTCAGACTCCATACCTCACGCTCGCTTCTTACTCTGCTTGGCTGGACTGTGCTGGGCAATGCGCTGAAACTGCATGGGCGCTGCATGCGAGTGCGGTTCTGCATTGAGAGGATTCGACATCCCTTCCTACACCGTGTTTCTTCCCTGATATTCTTAGATTTATTTCGATGTCGATCAGTTGACGCGTTAAGGTCTTTTAAAAGCCGCTCTAGCATGGGCATTGAGATCCACTCCGGCCCCGTGCCACCTGACTATGAAATCAGCCGAAACGCTAAGCTGAAACACATCAGCGAAATCGCAAAATCTCTTGGCCTGGAGAAGTCTGAGTATAGTTTATATGGCAGCTATCAGGCGAAGGTGCGAAAGGACTATTGCATGCGAGGGTACACGCGGACCCGACAACAGTCTTTGGCCGAAGCAGTCAAGATCGCTCAAGCCCGCTTAGCTATAAGGAGCGCAAGATTGGCACACATTGATAGCAATATCTTGTACATGAGCCAGTGCATTGGTGCAGGTGAAGCTGGATGTGGCGAAACGGCTCAGTGGCACTCCGCTCGGCCACTATGGTGCCAATCCTCGCAAATCTGCGTTACCTTATATTGAATATCAACGCTGAAAATTGAAACGCTGTGCTGTGCAGTTGTCGTCGCGGGCATCACACCAACCCCACTGGGAGAAGGTGGCGTTCCCTCGCGTGTAATGTAGACAGTCGCTGGTGAACAGCGCGCCCCAGACCTCTCGAGTGCTATCCAGCCTCACATGATGTTAAACCCCGCTGCGTTGCTGCATAGAAACCATGGTTGCATCTATACAGCCTTGCAAACACCTACTCTGTATACAATGCCACTCACAGCATATCACGCAAAAGCGAATTTCGCGCACTAGGGCCAGTGGGTGGAGGTTTGCAGGCAAGTCAACCACCACAGTTGGCCTGTGCCAGGCACTTGGTGCCCACTGTGGCAAGAAGGTTGTTACGTGCGTGCGGCAGCCATCTCAAGGGCCAACATTTGGCATCAAGGGCGGCGCAGCAGGCGGCGGGTATGCGCAGATTGTGCCCATGAGCGACATGAACCTGCACCTGACCGGCGACATCCATGCGATCACGGCCGCTAACAACCTGCTTGCTGCTGCCATTGACACTCGCATCTTCCATGAGAACACCCAAACGGACGACGCACTGTTCAACCGACTCTGCCCCGCTGACTCCCAGGTCTGCCATCCCGATTCCACACTGCGTCTCACCTCAACATCTTTTATGCTTATCATGCTCGTTTATGCCTGTGTCAGCATGTTGTGGTCATGTTGCACCATGCATTCCAATCACTAATCAGATCTGATTAATGGAACACTGGAAAGCCTCGATCAGCCCCTTGGCCACCCTGTGTATCAGCTTTGTTGAATGCGTTGGCGACATGCCTGCCATGCTTAGCAGTATTCAGCGTGCATGCCGTTTGTCTACAGCATTGCGACGCAGCCAGTGTTCAGTTGAGCATCGCCGCTCCTGAGACCGGACCTGTCCGCTGCGAGAATCTTCGAGCTACAAGCTCGTCAGAGCCGCCGCCGTACTTGGAGCGGGCACTGTGGGTTCAGGG
Source organism: Ulva armoricana (assembly GCA_032360965.1). Classification (NCBI taxonomy): domain Eukaryota; kingdom Viridiplantae; phylum Chlorophyta; class Ulvophyceae; order Ulvales; family Ulvaceae; genus Ulva; species Ulva armoricana. The sequence continues at coordinate 5,007,838 of JAUMHO010000006.1, forward strand.
GGTGCGGACACTGACACCGGTGATGCTGGAGAGGCTGGTACGCCTGGGAATCAACAAGACGGACCCCGCGGAGCTGACTGATGAGGAGAAGGGGCGCTTTGCGCGGCTAGACATTGATGTGCCGTCCATCACATGGAAGCGTGTCATCGACATCAACGACCGCTTCCTCCGCACCATCACTGTCGGGCAGGTGTCCCACAACCACTGCTGCATGCCTGTCTCCATTTGACCTCACCAGGCTATTCAGTTATCACAGCAATCTACATCACTGCCGACAATCCATCCTGCTGTGCGAGTAGCCTCCCAGTTGAGCTGGTCTTCCCCGGCTGTTTATTCGGCCAGCATTGCGCATGCGAGCTGGCTCTGCAGGGCGCACATGCCATGACAGGGAGTGCGCTGTGTGGGTATCTGACTTGTTACTTATGTGTATTGCTTCCCACTTGCGCCAGAGTCTGGACGACCAACACGACACGCTCTGTACGCAGGGACCCAACGAGAAGGGCATGGAGCGGCAGACGGGCTTCGACATTGCCGTGGCGTCAGAGATCATGGCGGTCCTGGCGTTGACGACAAGCCTTGCGGACATGCGGCGCCGCCTCGGCGCGATGGTCATCGGCAACTCCAAGGTTGGCGCACCTGTCACCGCGGACGATTTCGGTGTCGGGGGCGCTCTTACCGTCCTTATGCGTGACGCCATCGAGCCCACTCTCATGCAGGTGCCTGCCGCACCACATTTCCGCCAGCATGCTACCCCTGCCTCGGCCGTTGCACTCACTGCAGCTCCTGCTATACATGCGTGGCTTCCTTGCCTTTGCGCTGTTGACCACCGCAGCAGCTCTTCAACCCCCTCAGATGCAGCACTACAGGGGGGTGAGTGCGTTGGCAGGCAAACTTGGTCAGCCAGCATGTATGTTGCCATCGGCATGCGTGGTGGTGAAGCATGCAGACACTGGAGGACACGCCAGTGCTGGTGCACGCGGGACCATTTGCAAACATCGCGCATGGCAACTCCTCCATCATTGCGGACCAGATTGCGCTCAAACTTGTCGGCAGTGACGGCTTCTGCGTGACTGAGGCGGGCTTCGGGGCCGACATCGGTCTTGAAAAGTTCGTCAACATCAAGTGCCGCACTTCTGGCCTCAAGCCGGACTGCATCACACTTGTAGCCACAGTGCGCGCACTGAAGATGCACGGCGGCGGGCCGACCGTCACAGCAGGTGCGGTGCTGTCTGCCTGCTCGCTTCCTGAGCTGCCTGATTTTGGTTTGTTTGGCTGTGTCATAGGCAGTCCAAATGTGCTTTGTGATGTGCGTATGCCACCTGGCCCTGTGTGCAGGTAAGCCGCTGGCGAGGGACTACAAGGAGGAGAACGTTGACCTTGTCCAGGCCGGCTGCTGCAACCTGGCACGGCACATACAGAATTGCACGTACTATGGCGTGCCTGTGGTAGTAGCAATCAATCGCTTTGTCACGGATACAGACGGCGAGCTGGAAGTGATCAAGGCCGCATCGATGGCAGCAGGTGTGGCATGACGTTCCAGTGAATGCACCTTGGTCACAGCCCAGCCACTGTTGCACATGTGTTGTAATCATGGGGAATAATGGTACGATGGCGCCACACAGCATGTGTAGCATCACGGCGACACTGCCGCATTTGTGCAGGCGCTTTTGATGCCGTAGTGTCTGAGCACTGGGAGCATGGAGGCACTGGAGCAGTGGATCTGGCCCAGGCTGTGGAGCGAGCATGCAAGGAGGATAGCAAGTTTCAGTACTTGTATGACGTTGACTTGTCCATCAAAGAAAAGATCGAAACCATTGCGAAGAAAATTTACCACGCAGACAGGGTGGATTACGCCCCGGAGGCAGAGGCGGCCATTGCCAAGTACACAAGCATGGGCTTTGTAGACCTGCCCATCTGTATGGCTAAAACGCAGTACTCCTTCAGCCATGATGCAACCCTGAAGGGCGCTCCATCTGGATTCGTTCTTCCAATTAGGTGCAGCACCACTCTGCGTTAGTATCCAAACATCGGCCGTTTTCCTGTCACACACTGTCAGGTACAATTGCATGCAGGGCTGTTGGCGCATCCGTTGGGGCTGGATTTGTGTATCCGCTGGTTGGCACCATGATGACCATGCCCGGCCTACCAACTCGGCCATGTTTCTACGACATCGATGTTGATGTCGAGACAGGGGAGATCATTGGTTTGTCGTAATAATTGTTACGTCGGCCTGGCCATGGATCGACTGCATAGAATCGTGTTGTGGCACTGGACACAACATGGAAATATGTGCTGTTACCTACCCGCCCTTTGCTGCAGCAGGCACGCATGCAATTTGCAGTCACACAGATGAATATAGCAAGCAACATGCACAATTATCGGGTATCGTGCTGCTGGTCAATTACAATGAGAAGCGTGCTTAGCAAGCATGGCATCACCACACAAAGGCAGTTATGTGCAACGTAGCTCTTGGTCGATTTTCCACTCATGCACACTCCGCCCGCTCATCTACTATCACATTCAGCGTGACTGCATGGTCCCGTTTGCAGTGCTAGCCGCCTGGCTAGCAGCTTCAGCGCAAATGATATCTTTGAGAGCAATGAATATAAAACGAAGCTGCTCCGTGCCTTGAACGAGCGCCATCCTTTGTGTCCTCAGGAAGTATATTACTGCAGACAGCGTCTCTGTCGATCTAGTGGAAGCATGTGTGAGGTAGCAAGCCTAGACTGACAGCCCAATTATGCATCTGAATGGACTTGATTGATTTAGTTAAGCATAAAGATAGCCACAGCTTGCAGTTTGTGGAGTCTTTCAATCTACAGGCTCTGCAAAGACCATCATGGACCGCACGGAAAAAGTGGATGAAATGGGTAGAGGCTCCAAGGGTCATGCCGGCACAGGGTCATGAACAGGATCAAGAGGTCGCACATGAGTTCACATCTAGAGCTTCACGGACTTTTTTGGGGTCCGTGCACTTTTGTGAAGCAAGCATGTACAGCCGGTTCATGATCACACTAATCACAACAAACGTTCCGGTCCGTCCAACGCCGGCGCTGCAGTGCACACATGGCCGGCCTTCCTTCTCAACCAGCTCCTGCAGCAACACTCTCAGTTCTCACTGACACTTTTCTTGCATGCTTCAGATACATCAGGCACGACTGAATCATGGGCAACCAGCGCCGTGAACACGATGCTTGGTGCACGGATCCCTGCCAACAACGGCTGTTGTCACCACTGCAATCAAAATCGTGCTGTACACTAGAACTTGGACTACGAAGTAGAAATGACGGCATAGATTACTGCAGGCTCTTGATAATTGAATTCAGAAGGTTGACTGTGGGATGTCCAGTCTGATACATTTCTCAAGACACATACTTTTTGGCATTGGAAAGCTGCCACAAGGCATTCATATGTTGTTACTCGCTCATGAATCAAGCAGAACTCGTACGGAGTTCACTGCCTGCATGAGCTCCCGAATGGGCGTGGTCTCTTTTGGTGCTCCATGGTCTGGCCAACAGCACATCTGGTAGTGCGAACAACGGAAGGGCTCACGGCCATCCAGCCGCACATTGAAGCTTCGTTTCTCAATAGTGCCCCCACCCATATGGTGGTGATCGCTGCACATCACATGCAGGCCCTCTTCCTGTACAAAGTGTGTGGTTAAACGAGCAAACGGACCACGCCTGAGGTCAAGGTTCAGTGCCGGAGAATCACGTAGGCGAACCTGAATTGAATCACCTTTGCATACTGGGAAGTACTGACTGCATTTGGATGCCGGACCTTCATGGCAGCGGGTAAGCATCACAATGACGTTGCACTGTTGCTCTGTAATCATCATCCAGAAGTCTTTCACGGTGTCTTTCATGGGGCCTTGAGTAGCGATGTAAGCCCAATGTGGCTCCTCATCAATACTGGACTGCAAAAGAATTCCGGCGTGATGGAGGCGATGTGGGACTGCTGACATGAATTTGCACTCCTACACAGTGTTTCTGCCAGAAGCGGACTCATGCCTTCAACAACGAGGCGTTGATGTAACGCCCACGCTTGCCATCTGCTTCCGATGACCGTATCTTGATGCCGTTATGATCCCATGGCAAGATGTTTGAGTATCTATTGCACATGCGATTCTTTTTCTTCGTGGCACTCATCGTGGTGAACTGGCTGCCACTTGGATGCCCAATGTCGACAAAACGCTGCAAAAGTGCATCTTTAGAAAGATCAACTTCCATCAAGATGTCCTGAGCATTCTGCCACATCGTCTGCGGCTTTGAGATGTCAGGCATGTGCGGTGCAAAGGAGCGAATTGGACCTGCAACACGTCTATTTTGCCTACAGCACAAAAGATTTGCGTGAGGCAAATACCCGACTCTGAATTCGGATCTTGCTGGTCGATGGTGAGACTATGTGACTCATGGCATTGACGCATTTGTATCACGTACCAGCTGTGGACAAGTGGAACAAAATTTTGCAGTTATCCCAATCAGCTCCTCTAAGGCATGTAATAGATGATGATCACAACGTACTCAGGTTGAATGCGGAACGCAGAGGCCTGGGCTGCTGAACACAACAGCAAGAAGCTCCAGCCGTGCACAAGCTCTAGTAACGTCAAGGTGTGCAAAATCGAAGGCAATTTTTTGCTTCAGAACAGAGTTCAACGGTTACAAAGGGATGTAACGGTAGGCCCTGATCTGTACCAGGTGATGCGAGCCTTGTGTAGCAAACCTGCGAGCTGGGACCATGGCCGCGCGACATGCCAAGCATCACCGGAGGGAATTGTCCTCTGAGCTCCCCAACAAAACATGAATTTCATGGAACCATGGAGAATGGTACGTGCTGCGGGGTGAAACATGCGATCTCAAGCCGAGCTGTCGCGGCAGCTCTCGACACTGCCTGGCTCATGTGCACATGGACATCAGCGAGCATGCATGAGCAGCCAAGGCTCGTTTCACGCGTACAGTGCAACTGCATGTTAATCAGGCATTGTCTGGCTGCTGTACACGGTATGTTGCGATGCGTTTCTCACTGATTCGGCAGAGTTGGATATATCATGTCTCACCATCGCCCTGTTCAAGACCCATTGCATGGTCTGTGACAGTATACCTCACCTGCATGCGTCTGCAATTTCTGATGCTCCTGTGATATCTCTTCCAGGCTTCGAGATATCTTGCAACAGATTTGAACAGTGCGCTGAATAATCGCTGAGCCGAAGAAATCTGCGTCTACATCAGCACCTGAAACATATCCCAACTCGTGTATGGCACCTAATTAATGAAGACTCGTGGATTTGTTTGAATGGGGTTTGTCAGGCAATTTTGCTTCGAATTTATGCTCACGCATCCGATATCGATTGCACTTGCCATATTCTGAGCGATGCAGTCGATCACGGGGCTGTCGCCTGGATCGGATCAGAGAGATGAATATGAGTCTCAATATGACTGCAACATCTGTTTCGCCGTAGCATCTTCCCCAGTCGTCACCCTGTACGCCCTTCCCAGCTCGCGCTCTCCAACACCTGTGCGCAAAGGGTCACCGCCTCAGCTCGTGCAGTTGTGGGCATTTATACTGCTGGACGTGCCTGTATAAATGGATGCAGCGACAGAAGACCTGTCCGATGTGTTCAGATTATGTTGACGAGGTGTGCTCCGAAGCGGACATGCTGAGCAGGAAGTACCCATGCAATGTGCATAGCCCAGCATGGAACATGCTACGAGACAATCGATTTATATATGTATTTTCGTTTGTATATCTTGGAAAGATTTTAGAGTATTGCACATGTGGATGGTCATGAAGCTGTTGCAGCAGTGGTGCAACGTGTGTCCTGCCTCATACTGACCATACTTGGCCGCACAGGATCGTGTCATCCCTATCTTTTGTCGCGATTCCAGGACTTCACGAGTCGTTGACTGTGTCATACCACCTCGACCTGCTGCGCTGCGTCTTCTGATGCCAAGAACGGCTAACGGGGGCACCGGCACACCAAGCAGACATGGAATGAGGCGCCTTCACAACCTGCCCGGATTCCTGAACATTCTCACAAATGCAAATCAGTTACAAGTGTCGCCAGCAGTTCAAAGGCTTCTTCAGCCCCTTTTGTTCTTTATTGGTTCGTTGTTAATTGTCATCCTGCTGCTGTGGTAGCTCCTGTATGTGCTGACTATCAGCGCCTGAGCAGTAGGCTCTGTGACTTTGAATTGCAAGGCCTGGTAAGGACTGCATAAGATTGCAGTGCAGTAGATACTGCATAATCTTCATTGTTTCACCTCGATATGGACCTGGTAACGGCTGGCTTGCCTTTGGTAGCTGGCTTGCTCAAATTGAATCCATATGAAAATAGACCTAGTTGGCGGATAGGTCCCAATTGTATTCTAGTGCGTCGATCATACATTGACCGTGATCACGTTAGCTTTGTATTGTACATGTGTTTCGATCCTGTAGGAACAACCCAATCTGTCTATTTTCAGTGATTCAGTGAGCATGATTAGCCGTTCGAAGCAGTGAATGAAATGAACTCACGATTCAGATGCTGGTTGAATCGGATGTTGTAAGAAGGAGTTCCATCTGTTGCGTGATTGATTCCAATCGCAGGCATGTGATGGTAGGCTTTCGAACCTGCTTGATGAGTGTCATTTTCGGATCCCAATCACTAGTTGGCAAGAAGAAATGCTCACCACTTCAGGAGCGAATTTGATCACAATTACAGTTCATGCCATGGCACATGATATGTAAGTGAAGAGTATAACACTGCTTCCATGCGGACACATAGTGATCTTCATTCTGATACTAGCAAAACCGAGTGCGGGGTCCCATCAATGCTCACCCCACACAAGGCGCACCCACCCTAGAGCTGTACATTGAGGGGACTCGACTTACGGGTGCAGGGCGTGGAAGACATGATCACGGGTGTTTGCAGAAATTGAAAGCTGTTGACAATCAATCCCGGCTGTTCTGACCGGCTTGACCAGGCAGGCTCGGGACTAAGGAGAAACCAGGGAACATCTCAAAGCGGGCGCAACGATTACGTGTGAAACGCGATCCCTGACGATTATGAGCAATGCTGGAAGACATGGAAGGCAGATTGTAGATGCACAGTATGTGGTTCCTTGCGGTACTTGAACAACTTGCCTGACGTGAGGGACAAGTCTATGGGCAGCGCTGCAATGTAAAAAACCGTCCTCGGTGTTACATGTGCACATGCATGCGGGGTCTGCCAAGAGAATCCATAGGGCATGAAAGTACTGGATGTGAACCCTTTGACCTTGGCTGAATCCGGCCACGGGTTGGGACACAAGTGCAGCTGTTCTGCCAGATCAAATGCACAGCTGTCCTTAAGCTAGAGGAGACCTTGCTGTGATCCAGTTGGCCAGTTTCTCACGCCTGCTCCTCTCCAAAGCTGCCTGTGCCGCTCGCTGATCCCGCAGCGTGCGCCAATCAAAGCCAAGTGGCTTGAAACCACGATGTAGCGGGCGCTTGAGCCTGTTTGTCAGGTCCGCCACCCCAGCTTGAGTAATGATCAGATACTTGTGCCGTACAATATCTTGTACATTCGCACCACGTGCTGGCAAGATGTTGATTTCTGGTATGTTGTACAGACAGCGCCGCACACCCCAATTAATGTCCATTCCCTGCAAAATCCCATGTGATCAGGTACCATATAAATCATTGATTGCAGATGATGTATACTCTAACAAACGTGTTGGTACTCCAGGGCTGCAGCAGCCCTATTTGCACAGTGTCATGTGCTGCTCACCTCATCACTGTGAATGATCAGAATTTTATCATCCTTTCTGGGGACATGAAGCCCTGGAGCATTGTGAATTTTCATCAGCGTGGCTGTGAGACCACTAGAAGTATCTCCAGGATCGTTGTCCACAGGTGTGCCTTCCTTGTCCAGCACATTTTGCTTCAGCTTTGCCTTGACAGAATTTGGGAAAGTCTGCATTAAAATTTTGGTGTTCATGCAAATGTAAATATTTGCAAAGTAGTAGTGCATCACAAATCTTGAACAGCGACAACTCGAGCTTTGGAGTTACCAATGCTATCTTACTGACGTGGCGACGCACATTCAGCGCTTGCAAGATATTCTTCGATGCAATAACACGCGACTCACTTTCTGGCGCTGAGGGGGGGACGAGCTTTGTCAAGTTGGCTTTATACCAGCCTGCAAAGCAAGGGCATAAGCTAAAATCCTGTCTACAAGGGTACCTGCCTGCCATAGGTGGCTGAGTGTTGGCATCATTGGAATATGGTTTTGCAAAATACAGAAACACACGAGTGCTCTCCAGCAGAGACATCATGTCAACCTTGTTGTGGCGAAGTCGTTCCATTGCAGCTTGCACTGCAGTGTCTAGGTCAAGAGGGTTTCCATCTGCATCACGAAACACTACAGCGTCCGGATCTTGAAGGGCTTGATATACCCGAAGACGGAACAGATTTCGCCTTGTATAGTGGCTGTGATAGTCTGATAATTCATCTTTGATCGCCAGTAGCTCAACTCGCATCGCTCCATCAGCCGCCTCCCCAAAGAGCGAAAGGGAATTCACAACTAACAGATGATCTTCTTGGCTTTTACTTGACAGCGCTGCCATCAGGCCTGCCCGCCGAACCTAAAATCATAATTAGCCGTTCACTTTGATGAAAACAGTCAGCATGATGTTGCATTCCACCCATGCTATGAGCGTACGACGCATATCCTGTTCGCACAGCCCGCTCTTAGCGCATAGCCATTGTCATGTGTCAAGTTCAAGTACAACCACCTTTTTAGGCAGCTTGAAGGAAAAGGATCGAGGTTTTGGTCCGAAGGCGGTTCCGCCACCCCGCATGTGAGGTGATCTTATGCTGCCCTGCCTTGCCCGGCCGCTCCCCTTTTGTGAGAACGGCTTGCGGCCTCCACCCCGCACCTCAGCCTTCGTCTTTGTGCTCGCAATTGGCTGCATGGCAAAAACCATTTATGGCTATTGTATACATGCTGGTACTTCTGTGTTTCCATTACCATGTGTCGATCTATTACCTGACGATGCAGGGCCCGTTGCCATCGAATGACTTGATGGATAACGGTCGGGTTGACCGGCCGATTGAACACAGATCCTTGAAGCACAGTCATTTCCTGCTGGCCAGACTGTTCACCACTTGTGACAGATGCCCAATTGATAACCGGCACTTGCAAGTCATGCCTTCCATTCTTAACTTCCTTCTTGAATCTCTTCAGAGCATTGATCCTACATGTGAGGTCATATCCTCGTTGGCACAGCACTCTGGCGGTGTGTAATGTCCTCACAGACCGGACTGGACAACAAAAACAGGAAACACGTGTCGTATTGGAAAGCACCTAGCATGTCTGAGGTCAAGCCTCCTTCTGTCCAGGAGAATTCTGCGAGTTCTGAACAATTGCTGGGGTGACAGAATCGGAAGCGTGTCTGCTCCAGCTGGCAGGCTTTCGAGAGCTACCGCCGACAAGCACTTGAGGTTGGACGCTCGTCCAACTACTTGATTAAAAGTTTTGGCTACATTGTGCCAGTACGAGATGGTGTGGGTGGCTGTTTGGAGCCATCGGAGACACATTGGCGAATTGCGAACAGCTGCCCCAATGATTTATGCGATCATGGGGTGAAACTCGTACCGATCGTTGCTAACAGTAAAAATTTTCCCATTTATCGAATTTGCAGTGCGCCTGGCAAACGCGGTTTGTTACGATTTACAGACCAAGATGCGGGGTTCATGCCATGGAACGCCCCTGTCCATGCTTATCCTACCAGATACTTCTGTGCGCTGATCGCCGATCGTATACATAGGCCTCAGTTTGCGCAATTTCTAGGCTTGGACGAGCTAAGGGATGTTCCTGGTTCCTGGCGCCGGCGTGCATGTACCTTCCCGCATGCATGCGCAACAACACCAGAACTGCTCTATGAAGCGTCCAGAGATACTCACCAGGGTATAGCAGAACTCTCGCAAGCATGAGCAGGCAGCCTGACAGCTATGTAGTGCACGAGATGCATACACTCTTTGAGCCATAGAACCTTGTGCCTCAAATCAAGTCAACTTGTTGCGAAAGGCGTGGCACATGATGTCCAGTCACACGGATGTCCTGAACAGTAAGTCAACCTTGTCAAAATTACCGGGCTGATTACAGCCATTGGCATGATTTGCGTATGGTGGACAACGCAAGCCTGAGGTGGATAACGACGCTCGAATTGTCCCTGCACTGTATGCAAGCACTGCCGCTGCACTTCACACAAGCAAAACCCAAAGCCAGCTGCTGCCCATGGTACTGTGTAGAAGACATGGGCTTCAGCGCTAGCAGGCACGAGATGCAGCCCCAGCCGTAGAGTGTTGTCCCACAAGCATCCTGTGTCATCGCGACATATCCATCTGAATGCCGGACTGCTGGGTACACGCTTGCGTGGCATGGGCCTAGTTTGTACGTGTGAAAAATATTTGAGGCATTCACAGAGAAACAAACATCTTGACTATGCAAAACTCTACCACCATCTAATTCAGACCTGCCATGCCCACAGTTTCACATGCTGATCTACCATTTCATGTGGTCTAATACTCTCATTTTCTCTCGATGCGTTTCTTCTTCGTATACTGAAATGCGGCCATTAGCTTCATCCAATGATTTCTGCAACCTGCAGCTTGTTGGATTGTGACCATAGCTGTCTTAAGTGGTGCTGCTACCTGCACCCGGGCTGAAAACGTACCTGTGCATGGAGCAGTTTTTTCGCTGCAAGACATCCTTTAGTTTAGCGTGGATTTGTTCCATCTCGCGTGTTCTGCGACTATGTAGTTCAGCAAGTTGTGCATCTGCCACAGCAGTCGCAGCTCCCAAAGCCTTGTCAAATTTCACCTTCTCATTGATGAGACTCTGCTTCAATTGTTTGATTTCCCTCTGTACACCATTTACTATACTTCTTCATGTCGACGTTTCCATGGTGCCAAGAGTTTGGATGTGAAGGAAATGCCAATGCACCTGAGATATAGCCTCGAGGCCTCGTGATTCTTCCAACAAACGTGTGACAGTCTTGAGCTGCTCTGAAAGCGCCTCATTGCTGCTCTTCTCAGATACTAAATCATTCTTGACTTCTGCCAGAGCCGCCCTTTCATAGTTGAGTGCACTGGAAGCATGCTCTTCTTGTTCATGCGCATGTCGCAGGCAAGCTGCATGTTCTTGTTCCTTGCATTTCAGGTTATGTCGGAAGTCCTCCTCCAGCCGCAGTCTCTTCACAAGTCGTAAACATCAAATCCAGTTGAAATGTGCACTCTGGGTGCAGGAGAGACCCAGCCAGCTTACCTGGGTAGATACTTCCGCTTTGTAGAGATCTGAGGTTTGTACAGCCTCTTCATACTGCTGACGCAGAAGCCGTATGTCACGATCTCTTGCAGTTAAGGCCTGTGCATGGCCTTCATTTGCTCTTGCAAGTTTTGCCTGCCAGCTGTCTTCATTCTGGCGGCGCTCATCGATCAGTTTCTCTACCTGAAAGTTATGCATGTGCAACACCACACCAGATCCTCTGTCTTGCACAAGGGAACGCAGTTCGTTGACCATGTCTACTAAGTGGGGCACAGGATACACTGAGAAGGCATGCTAACTCACATAGTCGTACCCAGCAGTTACCCACTGAATGCAGTGACACTCACAAGGACACCGCATCCAAGCAGCAAAACAAACATTGATCCAACTACAGGAACAGTTTTGCGTGTATGGCAGAATCTAAAATGGAATGACCAGGTAGACGGAAGATTCGTGCACCAACTGTAAGCAGTGGACATGTGTTGCGCCTTCTGCCAAAGTGGAGCCCTCGCTGCACTACCGATGAAAACATCACACATTGTAGCAACACCATAGTTTCCGAAGCACGCGAGAGTTGGCCGTGCTAGATCTTGAAAAAAAATTTAAGGACAAGCACCCATTGCAACGTGGCCGTTCACAGTACCACTGCCCCGCTAGACGACGTGAGATGAAAAAATGCTTGGACTCCCGCACTTGAGCCAACAACTGTCGTTTCTCTTTGTCGTATGCTGTTCGAATGCGAGTTGTACGATCTATTACCGTCGCAAGGTGGGACTTGAGCTCTTCAATGCGCTCTCTCTGCGCACTGTCCACTTGTTCATGGCGGATTTTCTGTTCTGCCACTGTGTAGCTCTCCAGCTGCTCAACCCCGGGATAGTCTCCGGGAGGTTGGGTTTCCTGCTGGCACACCTATGTTGAAGGTTGTACTGTCTCAGTCTGGCAGTCGATTCGCGTCCTGCTTTGCCTGACCCACCTTGATGGCTTTGATGCGCCCTTTAAACTGTGAACTGGTTATAGCAGCGAGAGCATGGGGAAATTTGTCTTCCCACTGGTTCATTGACGCACACACGAAATAAATGAAATCCACCACGCACTCACGGCAGTGCGTAAGCTGGGTTCGCGTATACACTACCAGCGCAAAACCTGTTGAGGCACGATGCAGAAAACTATCACCAGCCATTGCCAATTGTAGTAAGCCAAAATCTACTGTGCTCGTCTGCGCAACAGGACGCATGTCGTTCTCCATGTGTACGGAGTCGCACAAAAGCCTCTGGTAGCCATCCTCCCTCACTGGGGCGTGCATGGTAGGGGCGAGCTGAATAACTCGCACACAGCAGCCACATAGGCTACAACGCCACACATAGGCACCCAGTGTACACGCCGACGTCATCTCCACATCGTTTGGATCTTGCCTGACCTTCTGAAGGTACTGGACATTTCATGTGTTGCGGCACAAATTTGATGCGGATTGTGCGGAGACAGAAGCACATACCCTGCAGCCATCTGACTGTGGTAGGGGGCGGTCAAACAGATGAAACCGTGTGCTTGTCTATACCATAGCAATACGTGTAAGATCAGCCATGACCTCTGTGTCACGTTAAGTGTATTGCAGCGTCCGACACGGTAAGTCAATCTGTCTCCTGTTGTATCAGTTCAGCGTCCCTGGTCGGCCAGAGACACTGTGGAGCCACTTTGGTTTGTTTTTGTGTGGATGACACAAGTGCAATGTGTCCAGTCCTAGCCAAGAAACAGGTAACAGCTGACCGTGGTGTCAAAGGCTGTCACCCACAGCTCCAGGTGTCAGCCTCATGTGGGACATTCCAGCTATCTTCTCTCAGCGCACCAGTCCATCAGGTGCAAGCCCTGCGGATGTCGGTAGGGCATGCACCTGCATCAGATTGGTGACAAGTAGATATGATGAGGTGGTCTTTGACTGGTATGATGACACACCCGGGCAGCAATTCAGGCATACTGAGTACCATGACTATGTACCATGACTGCTTCCGAGCACTGCCAACAGCTCTGGGTACAGGGTATCTTTGGCAGTGATCTGCTGGACTCCTCCTTGGCCCCCGCTGAGGGCATGGCCAGTGTGCATTTCAGGATAATCTGCTGATATCAATCATATCAATTATATCAATCATATCAATCAATATCGATGAAGGTTGTGTTTTTGTGTGCTTGAGACAATCACAATTGTGGGTCTGGTGGCCGTCTCTGGGATGGGCAAAAAGCGATGTATGTTCCTTGTTTAGATGCTGCGAGGGGAATGGTTGGCACACGACTGACACTGTTGTGACATGGCGTGGCAGTCCAGACCTTCGGCGAGAGTAGTCTTCCAGGCACGGAAGTCAAGGTGGTTGCACATCATGTGCATAAAACAACAGGGTTATAATTACCGAGGGCGTGCACGCACATGTGGTGACCAAGATGATGAACATGTTGTATTCTACTTGTCCCACTTCTGATACGCAACCATAGTAGTGTTAGTCGGGATGCGAATGACTGACAAACTCTTCATCGTTGCCTTGAGCCCCAGCACAGCATTGCTGTGTCTAATACCCTGAGGTTTATGTATGGGTTCCACAAGGGTTATGCCTCGCCAGTCCGCGGGTAGCAGCACAAGGTGATGTACAGTTGATGTCAGATGACAGGGTTTTGAATTACTGAAACTATGGCAGACCAGAGATATCAAGACAGCAAGACAGCATTACAGAGTAGCCAGTAGGCTTACATGATGACACTGATAACGCGTATACGTACGACAGATATTTTCCAATGTGCAGGAACGCAAATACCTTTCCCATTACACTGTCGCTTGTGTTTTCTAAGAAGAGTAGCAATGATACAATTTCAGGCCACGGCTTTGGAGGTGAATTCATGTGATGAAGGGGTTCAGAATTGCAACAAAGCTGGAGCCACTGGGGCACGTTTACGTTGACATCACTGGCTACTATAACAGACGTATGTAAATTCTTAGTCTAGATGTATTACGCCACGTAGTAAGAGCTGTCTCTACGGCTAAAACCCAAGACATGCACGGAGGGGACATGTGTGGCTCAAAATCAGCCTCCAGGCAGCCAATGGTATTCACTTGTTTCGTAAGTTTGCAGCCAGCTCAACGATTGCAAAGAAGCTCAGCAGACGAGTAAGGTAGCCACACCTGCCACGCGTGACACGTGTGCCATGATCTGTAAGCCTGGGCTTAAACATCAACGCATTGCCTCTGCACGCATGAATACACTATTCCATCTTTGCTGCCCCCCGTCTTGCAACATGCTGCAACGCCAGGTGTATGTGTATGCTGTTGTTCAATGGGCTTCGTCAGATATCGCATCAGAGAGGTAATGAATGGTGCATTACAGTGCTACGATATCGGATAAAACAATCTTGCACATCGACGCCATCAGTGTAGCACCCGCCAATCACAACAAATCCAGGCTACATGTTTTGTACTGCAGCTTGCCTGGTGCACTGCACAACTGTCTATGTATCCTCCCACTCCAGGCCATCATCTGCATCACCATCTGCACCTGGCTCTGAGGGCTGCTGTTCTGCTGCATCTGCATAGACCCCAAAAATGTTCAGTGCCATCAATAAACATGGCAACTGACATGGCAGTGGCTAACCCCATACCATCGATCTCTTCCTTGGGACGTAGAGCATCTTCAAACGTATATTCATGTGCAGCATCATCTTGTTTTTCGTCCTTCGTTTCCTCCTTCACCGCGGCGGTAACTTTCTCAACTGGGCTTTCATGCTTGACATGTGCAGTCGCAATCTGCTGTTCCATCTGGGCCTGGAATTGTGCAATAAACTGCTTGTACCGATCGGAGTCCTGTGCCCCTCCGCCTGGATGGGTTTGCGTAGACTGCAAGGCACATTTGGTCGTCCCATGGAAGCATGGCATAACTGGAGAGTGAGTCCCTGACCTGGGTCATACTGAAAACTTTTGGCCCAACTCATAAAACACTCAAGACAACACTGTCCACCACCCTACGATCAACATATTCGCGCTGCACATGTGCACACATAATCGCACGTGGCAGAAGTGCCTGGCGTGTTGGCAAATCAAGCTGCATATGCAAGCGCGAACCACTGCTAATTGTGTTCCATCGGCTTGCTTGCCAGTTTGCATGAAGTATGGCAACGACGCCTTGGGATCAGGCGCCTCCGAAGAAGCATCGATAATGTGCGCCTTTTTTACTGCTGGGGCATCGTCTCCTCCAATCTCCACGGCAATGCCAGCATCCCCAATCAGTGGGCCATCAATCCCATAGTCCAGGTGTCCACGAGACGTTCCTCCCCGTTTGTCACCACCAGCCGCTGCATGAGCGCCCAGTGAGAGTTGTCAGTGTGAACCAAAGTACGCTACACACAGCTGGCAGAGACTACAGTGGTGTTGAAGCAGGAAGATGGTATGCTGTGTGGGATTACCTTTAGCAGCACCTGTAGCAAGCATCTCCTGTCGCCGCTGTGCCCAGTCTGTGAAGGAACCAAAGTCTGGTGGGTCAACCTTCTCCAAACTGGATAGCAGATCATCGAGAGGCTTGAGGGCTGACATCAACACCACGCGTTGGGCAGTTGCAGCTTCACGTCGCTGCCTAGCGCTCTTGATACGCCGCTCACCACTCACTTCGCTTTGACTTAGGGGATCATCAGGCACAACAACTCCGTTGTCACAAGTGGCACACATGAACAGTTTATCGACGGGACTGAGATCCAAATGATTCAAGTCGGTTTCGGTATACTTCATTCCACAAACAGGTTCTACTCCATCACGAGAGCAGCAAGCATATGGCTGCATTCCCTGCACAGTCCACACCAGTGTATTCAAATTCACTACTCATCGTATAAACATGCGCCATGTGTTCCAAGGGCAGTGTAGTTGAGAAGCAGGGGTTGTGGCGCACATCACTGCTGCCTATTCTTTCTGTGGCATGTTTCTTCACCAGGTAAAGACGTAGGCGCAGCACGTCCACCATGTGGGGGTAGTCGATGGTTACATAGGTGGCAGTGCGTGGTTGTGCCACTAACTGGTCCTGCTCTGCAACACTTTCTACTTTGTTTCCCTGCTTCTTCTCACGCCTGTGTTCTCTGACAATAAAGCCTTGCTTTTCCAGGAATTGCATCATACGCCGAACTTGTTTACCCCCCAGAGACAGTTTTTGACAAAACTTTTCTTCTGAAACCCAGCCCTCATGATACGAAAGCCCATCGACGATCACTACTGCCAGGTTGCTCTCAGATACCTGTGACAGGCAATGCCGTGAGCAAGACCGGATGGGACCAAGTCAGTATCGTGAACACTCGCAACCGCGACTGATGTCCACCTTGCTCCTCTTGCGTTTCCGCGGCGCGTCTTGCTTGGAGTCATCCAGATACGCCTCAGTGATACGCAAGGTAAGATCTCCAGAAAAAAGCCATCTTGAGGCAAACCTTACCAGGTGACGGTACCTCGAGAGCTGCGCCTCAGTGTACGGCCTACTGTCGTCCATCGCGTGGGCGTGCTACTCACCGTGACCGCCTGGATGGTCTGGAGTGATCGTCACGAGGTAATTCGCTTCTAACGCTGCAGCATGTCATGTGATGAGTTGAGACCAGTGCCAGTGCAGCGGGGCGCGCCAGCGCACTAACGCTGCAGCACATCCGAGCCGTCTAAAGGATCATATTTGCACGCGATGTGCACAGTATGCAGCTAATATGCTGTGCGAATGTCTAATAGCTGGGTCTAGGCCCATGAGGGGTCTTGCTAGAATCCACTGCCCGCGATGCTTGACACCAGGACAACCTCGATATTTCAACAACGGGGGTGAGACATAAAACACACACACACACACACACACACAACATTACCATTACCAACTCGGGTATCACGCCAAATCCAAGCGGGCATCGGCCACAGCACCCCTACTAGTAGGGGCGAGGGCGGGGGATGCGGCGACCACATCCAGCAGGTCAGAACAGGACGGGGGAAATTCATCGGTATGGAGGGAGGGCAAGAGACACGTGAGCCACGAGCGAAGAAAGGACCAGTCCGGCAGGCAGATGCCACACGCACCAGCAGGACCCCGTCAGTCAGATGTTGACGGCAGGGAACCCAGACAAGTGGCCACACGAACTGACGACGCAAGAAGGAAGGCAGCGACAAGGGAGCCACAGAGGCAGCGGACCCGCATTGACGCAACCCCATCAAGCGCCAGGACAGGGTCAAGGAGGAAGGGCATTGTACACAACGTGGCAACCGCAGCAGGTTCCACCATCCGGGAGAGCGCGTTCGACAACCGCAAGCGCATCGGGGTCCGCCCCAGTGGCCCACAGAAGGTCAAGGCGCAGGCATTGTAGTGCCAACAGGCCGGCGTGCAGCGTAACGCACGGGCACGCCATGAGGAGGTGTTCGATCTGGCGCCAGCGATGCTCAACAGGGTGATCCGCATAAAAGTCAACCGGGAGGTCATATACACGAGCATCGCACAGCGGACACAAATCGCAGGAGGCAACGGCGCCGTAAGAGAAGCAGTGGTCATGTAGGAGGTGTGACCATTATGACTACAACGACATAATCGGATGGACAACGGAGGAGACAGCAGCAGCGTAGGGCGCACAGAGTAGGTCCGTGAGGAGGAGGTGACCGGGTTCCGCAATGTAGTGGCCGATTGGCGGCGTTTACGAAGACGACCATCGAACGGAAGATTGCCGTCAGGACGGGATCCCAGGCCCACACCCCTTCGTACGAGGGACGCACAACGGATACCAGCGCGAATGGCAGCATGGCCAGGGGGGCGGCGGTCCTGCTCCGCTGTGGCGTCCCAGACCCGAGCCGGGCAATAGGACGGGGGGTGCATGTTATAGGGGGGTGGACATCGCAGCTTGTGCATAGGACAGCCAGGCATCCGATGTGGCGAGAGGGTCATGCAGGGCCGCTCCCATAAAGCCCGGTGAGCGGGTGGCAGGCCTGTGGTCCTCAAAAACCCCGGCGCAAGGGTCGTGGGCCCGTAACGTGGCTGCCGCGGCAACGCCGGTCGCAGACCGGGCAAGCTGACGCGCATGAGCAATGCGGCAGTGATCGCTTGCTGTGAATACACCAAGGTCCGAGAGCATGACATCCCCGGAGATGCTCCTGTCCCGCACTCATGCATGCACGTTGTGCATGGGTCGAATCCCTGCCACATTAAACAGTAAAACCAAACAGCATTCGTGCCAGCGGACCTTCTAGAGCTGGTCAAGTGTCTGGATCACGATACATGCGCATGCAACAGTCAAGCCAACTCCAACACTGTGTGACGTATTACAGCATGTTGTGCATGGGTTTCCTGACGCGGCGCATGGCTGGCATGCATTAGGACTATCCCGTTAAGCCGTGCCTAGCTGCAGTGCTGAGTGTGACACTGCGTATCCACGGTTAATCAGTGCTGGAGACACGAGAAGACTGCGGACTTCATGTTGGTGTAACGCACAACATCAGCACGATCCGTTTCACCCCCCTCCCCCTAACCGGTGGAGGACCGACCACGCTCGTGATCAATGTAGTGCACAGTATCTGCATGTATATGCTGCGGGAGTTGTGCTGGTCAGGTTCACCAGATCAGTACCACACCTTTATAGACCGTTCAATCATCATAGGTATCCAAATCGGCCCATCTTTAGTCGTATGAACTCTCTGTAACATCACGATTCTGGTGGTATGCTTGGATCTGTGGTCCGCAGTCTCTAGCCTCATCTGTGGCACCCCTGCTGTGTGCAGTGGTGCTGCGTTGACACTGGCATACTCTGCTGCCGTCGTGGCCTCTTCCACGCACGCCACCCGATGAGAAACATATGCTACTATTAAAAATGTTTTAAACGGCTGCATGCGCCGCAGCGGCGCGCATGTACGCTAGCTCTTGCGATGTTACCGCTGCCCCACGCCAGTTGCTGATGCAATGCCCCGGGGATCTCCTCACATTAGCGATCTACGGTATCGATATGACTCATAAAACTGCCGTGGTGTGCTGTGGAAGCAGTTCTTAGATGTAAGGGCAGTGCCCATCGCGATATCACGGTGTCCAGCGGGCTTTTTGGATTTCACACAGCGTGGACGCGTTTGCTGGGAATAATCCGCGTCGATGTCCAGCCGTAGCTAGACAGCGATGAAAATCAAGATTTTTGACAACTCGTAGATCACTGACATCATCTGTATCTGAATGGTTGTCCACCAGATGCGGGTTGATCATGGCGATGGCTGTGAGCTCGAAGAAGAACAGTCACTGCGTGAGCCTGTGACATGTGCTCATCCAAAGTGGACCCGACAAGTGCTTTAAGATTTAGACGATGAGGTAGATGCAGCTGCACCGGCAGAGTGCGAGGCTGGCTGCTCTGGGTCTGCTAAAAACGATGGCCGCTTCCATTTCAAAGTACGACACTGCCCTTGCGACGTAAAGGTGCCAGGCAGCAAGCATCACAACTTGATTGCCTTGACATCCACATTGATCACAGCCAGATTGCTGGTCACCTGGTCCCTCAGGATGGTGACGATCGTCATCAATGACAACACCAGAGCGACGCCGGTGGTGTACGTGCAGAGGCACTGCTGAAGTAGGGGACTTGGGGCTTGGAAGGGTTGCAGGCCTTCACTGTAGCGTGTGCTGGGCATCTGTTGTCCAGCTCACATGCGATCGCACATGTGGTATCAGTGGTAGCAGAGGATGGCACCTGCACCACATGGACCATATCCGATATGGGCGATTTATGAACTCAGTATTGGCAGACGTGCACTGGCTTGCAGATGGAAGATGCAGCCATGGATGCCAGTAAAATACTCAGCATCTCTTACAGCTTCAGCCCCAGTAGCCAGCATCGTATCCAGTGGTCGGAGGACGTCCAGTGGTCGGAGGACGACATAAAAGCTGACCTCTTCTTCGGGAGGTCTTGGGTTCGATTCCGCGTGCCCCCCCTGGGTTTCGAACACAATTGCGCGCGACCACCTCGCTTAGCACAGGAGGAGGCCCTGTGAGTTGCGTGCGGTTGTCTGAGGGGGGTTTCCAGGTGGTTTACCCCTTTGGCCCGTGGTCCCGGTTATCCGGAGATGTCAAGGTCCTTGTAGGATATGGCGAGTAAGTGTCACATTCACATTCACATCGTATTGGCCGGGTATGAGAATTTGTTTGGAGAGCACGTGCACAACACTCAACTTAAATAACAATTGGCAATAAGCACATATCGCATCGCCGACGTTTCGACAACACACACAAGGCATTGAGCGCTCCTGAGCAGCACTGCTGAGCAGTAGCGCCGACTCTAGACACTGCCGGACCACTTGAAATCTGCATGCCAACCCTGCCGTCACCATGTACATATGCCGAGTGCAAACACCGCCATGTGGGCTGCATGGGCGAGTTACAGGCGGAGATACATGGCAGCCCCTCCATGAGCCAACTAGGGTCCAGTGGCCGGAGGACAACATAAAAGCTGACCCCTTCTTTGGAAGGTCTTGGGTTCGATTCCGCGTGCCCCCCTGGGTTTCGAACACAATTGCGCGCGACCACCTCGCTTAGCACAGGAGGAGGCCCTGTGAGTTGCGTGCGGTTGTTTGAGGGGGGTTTCCAGGTGGTTTACCCCCTTGGCCCGTAGTCCCGGTCATCCGGAGATGTCAAGGTCCTTGTAGGATATGGCGAGTAAGTGTCACATTTACATTTAAATTTACTAAGGCTGGGGCAAGGGGTTAGTGCCCAGGAGTGATCAGAGGCGGTTGGGGTTGTGGGAGGGATGGAATGGGATTTGAGCCGTAGGGGAGAGGTTAAGCAAGGGGGGAAGGGCAGGAGAATGAGGGCTGGTATACTCTACATCGACATGCGTGTCACACAGTTGCACATGGCTGCCGTACATACGTGCTCCCATACAGTTGCATCGATTGTTTTGATATTGTAAACTGTACAGGTATACTTCTTCAACCAGGTCTATCAGGATCAAACACGTGATGATGAACACCCTGCTATTCTTTCGAGACAGTAGACCCCACTTGCAATGAAAACACTCCATAGCAGCTTTGACAAACTTTGACGCAGGCGCATGATCATGGAAGTGCGAACATCATAGCAGAATGTGCAGGCGATCATGCGGGTATGGCCCGCCGGTTGTTGACACTACAGGACGCCCACAAATATGTAGAATGACCAGACACGTGTTAGCTCTGCTAACATGTACATATTCAGAGTCTCTACGCGACCTGTGACCTGTCAAACTGAGGTAGCTCAACACTTCTGGCAATGGTGTGCTAGGGTGACCTAAATTCCTGATATTTAAGTCGCTGCCGCTTCTACACCTGCATGCGCACATATGGATGCTGTCCCAACGATTTGCGGCGCCGCCGAATACGATTGGGAGGAGGTTTGCATGAACCACAGTAGGAGTGCTACAATTCCCCCCCGACCTTGTATGTGCCTTTTACCGGCCCTCTCCACAATTCAAGGAGAAAGTGTGAGCGGCAAGGTTCAAAGAATGCCGAGTGTTTCAACAGATGCAGCCGAGCTACGGCATGGGGAGACCTAAAAGACTTCCATGCGCTTTGTGCTGCATGTACCAACAACAGAACTAGCGTTCGGTATGTATCCGTGGCCAGCATGCCACATCCCCAAGCGATCGGAGTCAGCTCATGCAAGCCCAGCCAGTGTTGGGTCATTCGTGCATACTTTGTTCTATATATAGAACAAAGCCACATTCCAGAGCTGAAGCACGCATGCATGCCCTAAAAGGCCGTCTGCAGTACGAACACACCCACATAGCCACAGCTCGATGAGTCCGACACCCGTGTTGCAAGACAAAGAGTTTCAGACGTTACGGTCGTTTCGAACGTACGTTTTGGAGCATGCACATGGGCACTAGCGATGTTTGTGTTCCGCCCAACCTGGGTCACCGCCCCAGCAAACCAAACGTCATCGAAGTCAAAACTCAGCATGATGAAGGGGACACCTTGCCTGGCGCACAAGCCATGGTTGTCAACTTGGGCTGTGAACGTCAATGCATTGCCCCTGCACCATCAGATAAATTCTCAATTCGCTCTTCATGCTCTCTACGCACTGTCCATCGTTAACACACCTCTGCACACCGCTTGCACCGCTGCATCGAGTCTCATGGCCACTAGTGCAGCTGCACAAGTCCAGAATAGCGCCTATGCAGAAACCCTAATTGAACCTCTGGGAAATGCGACCCACCCCAGTTGTGCATGTCTCGCTGAGGATCTGGAGGGGGGGGGGGGGAGGGACGGTGGCCCATCTGGAGTCCTGGACACTGCTGCGCCAGCCATGTCGCTGGGCTCTCTGTGCTGTGGGGATCGGAGCCCGTGCCCGGGATCCAGACATGTGGCACCCCGCCTGAGATTGATGCAAGCCTGACAGGTATCGCGTCAGCCTTATAGACTCAGGTTTGTGCGTCACTCCATGTATGCTGTGCCGACACTACAGCTATTTGCATTATCTAAATTAAGCACCAAAGGCGCATGCTGCGTGCACGGAAGCTCTGTGACACTACCTGGAAGCTGGACTGTGCACCACTTTCGACGTACTGGTGCGGCAGTGTTTCGTGTCGACGTACATGTGCTTGCTTTGAGGCAAATAGAGGCTCAGGCGACATAATTGATTTTTGTCGCGGTGACGTCACTGCTGTGGTGCTCTTGTAGCTGCTTTTCGAATTGCGTTGTCTATGTGAGTTGCGTCCTGATTGGACTCCTTGCCAGCCTCCTCAGACACGCGCTGTCTTAACAGTACATGTGGTGTCTGCCTCCCGGATCGGTCCTTCCTTAGGGCATGGCTCACTGGTGTTCCGCCTTCCCCACTGCCTGCCCTCTAACCCCACTCGAACGAAAGTTTTACGACGGCGCCCCCCCCCCTTGCCCAGTGGATGTGAATGCCCTGTCAGCTTTATCCACCCCTAGGGGTGCTGTGGCCGATGCCCGTTTGGGTCTGGCGTGAATTTCGACCCTCCTTTGTTTTTGAACCAAGCATGCAGTGCTGGCCATGGCGTCGGAGCACCTGCGGACACATCCCGTCAAGCATGTGAGCATCCTATGGGGGCAAACACCACCATTTTAGCGACACATGAAGCTATGATTACGCTGTTGTGATAGCTCAGATCGTTAATGTGCGGAGATCCCCGGGGTACTGCATCAGCAACGGGCGTGGGGCAGCAGCGGAAGAGCTAGCGCACATGCGCGCCGCTGCGGCGCATGCAGCCGTGTAAAGCGTTTGTAATAGCAGCATGCTGTTTCTCATGGGGCAACG
Organism: Ulva armoricana; assembly: GCA_032360965.1. Classification (NCBI taxonomy): domain Eukaryota; kingdom Viridiplantae; phylum Chlorophyta; class Ulvophyceae; order Ulvales; family Ulvaceae; genus Ulva; species Ulva armoricana. The sequence goes on from JAUMHO010000006.1 coordinate 5,031,379, forward strand.
TGCGTGGACGAGGCCACGACGGGAGCAGAGTATGCCAGTGTCAACCCAGCACCACTGCACACAGCAGGAGTGCCACATATGAGGCTAGAGACTGCGGACCACAGATCCAAGCATACCACCAGAATCTTGATGTTACAGAGAGTTCATACGACCAAAGATGGGCCGATTTGGACACTTATGATGATTGAACGGTCTATAAAGGTGTGGTACTGAGCCTCACTAGCACAACTCCCTATGCTGCTGCCTCGTGCAGCGGAGAATCTGCTGGTCTCTATGGGTGATGCACATGGCACAGTAGACCAAGTCATTACCCTGTTGTGCCCCTCGGTCAGCCACGCTAATCAACGGGGATTGGACTACTGGGTTGTCATGTGTACATCCGGTCAAAGGCATGCCTGCTTCAACTTTCACGCAGCCGCAAGAGGTCACTGCCAGACATCGCTTTCAATTTATGTGTTTGTAATCGTTCTACGGGGACGGATCATGCTGCAGGCCCGGATGGCTATGCCAGTCTGAGTCCATGACCTCCCATGCACAGCAGGGCTTAAGACAACCAACGCTGCATGCCACTTCCCCTCAGCACTGGAGCTCTTTCCCATCCTCAACCCAGCACAACTGACATTCACATTATTCACAAACCCAGGTGGTACACTGAACGGAAAGTCTTGATCACAGGCTGGCAAGAATTCATGAATCAACGCTTGAGCAGGCACTACTTATCCATGCCAAACTGGCGCAACTGGCTGTCTAGTCTTTGTAGCTGTTGATACCTCTCGGGCTGATCCCTCTCTATCTCATCCAGCATCTCCTGCATCTCCTCTTCTCGCTCAGAATCACTGCCAGAGCCTCCAACTTCAGCATCGTCTTCCCTGCCCATCACTCGCATAGGGCTGATTGCCAGCTGCACATCGTGCCAGATCTTCAGAGACAAATTTACATGGTCACAGTCGTATAAACAACAGTAAGCAGCACGCTTTGTATACATGCCACTGCCTGATGAGATCGGGGAGCTGTGAGCCAGGCAGGCACCGCAGCACACTTGGTGAGCGGCACGAACTTCCCACAGAGAATTGAAGGTATGACATAATAGTTAATGGAGAAGGGAAGGAAAACCTCTGGTTTAAGCTCGTCATCGACTGGCCAGTGTTCATTCTCACCACCCACAATCAGCTGCTTTACACCAATGTAGTCTTCGCTGCAGCCGGACAGCATGTTGATCAACACATCTAGCCCCAGTTCGTCACCGGTCCCCAGGTCGGCCCTGCATATACATCAGTGTATGGGAGCACCTACGGCCTCGGCAAGCGCACACTTCCTGGCAAATCTGGCAGACACTACAGAACCTCGCCAACACGGTGGTTCGAGGATGCTCAGCGCATGCTGATCAGATCATGTTTCACCAGAAGGTGGGTTATGCAGCATCAGTGGCACCAGGCGGGCATGCGGCGGCCAGGGCGAGCGGACCGGAAGCGGAGCCAGCTGCCGTTGCACTCCAGGGGGCCCAGTTCATGATAGTAAGACTTGATATCCTCGCGTGGCCCTGTCTCGTACGGAAGATATGTCACATCGCTTGTGGCTGCGGTGTGCACCTGCAAACCCACCACTGCTCCACCCCTTGAGAAATCACGGGATGCAGTTCAAATGCATGCCAGCACATCACATCGTCCGCACCAAAAGCACACACACCCACATGTAGCATGCGCACAGTCCACCGTCCAGCCTGCCCTTGCCCGTGTCGTACTTCCAAAGGGCATTGTACGAGTTAGAGGGTGAATACATGCTCACGCACTTCGAGTTTCCACATAAACGACACATGGAATTTGCACCTGGAGGTTGGTCGAGCTGTACCCGCCAAGTTTCCCCACTATGAACCAGCTGCCAATTGCCTGCTCAAGCGTCTCGAGGTCCTCATCAGAAGGGCGGGCATACATCTCCAGCCAGAACTGCATTGCAGCAGGTCATCAGGGGGTTGTGCAATGCTTAAGCAACACTTGCAACACTCTTCTTACAGCAAGGTCACATCGGTTTGCAGCAGCACAGTCAGCATAGTGCAGGAGGCACACATAGACAACGGCTGGGTCAAACTCCCGGAAAGAAACTTGCACCGGTTCAAGTCTACCAGTCTTAGATCTATAGACCGCATCATCTGGGTTCTCGACGTACTCCGCCATCTGGGCTCGGACGGAGTCCAAGTTGCCCCCACTCTTCTCCAGCAGTTGCTTCACATCAGGGTCAAAGTCAGCATCTCGCTCCAGGTCTCTGAAGCATTCCAACACGCTTGTCATAGGTTGTATTGTCTGGATTGCTGCCCATTTGGCCTTTGACTGCCCAAGTTATGACGTGATGTACATGACATGCAGTGAAGATCGTACTTCAGCCACATTGGCTTTCCATCTTCAGCCAGGTCATACGCCCCCTTTCCGTCTGATTGTATATCAGGGACAGGTGGCGGCGGTGGGCCAAATTCACCAATTTCCGCCCCAACACGGTGACCACGGGCGCCACCTCTTGGGCAGACGTGGCCAGATTTATGTCGGAAAACGTTTACCATCTTCATTCAAGGTCCCACGCTCAGCACGCTCGCAACCACTTAGGCGTGTACGGGATAATATCACTTCGACTCTAGACACGCGGCATGTCGCGCACCAATATACAGATAACCTGTTTGAGCACCGTGTAACCATTGTGACGAACTATGGCGTTGGGGGCTGCGGCGCACAGGGCAGCAGCAGGGCCAGCTGGGGAGGCAGCACGGGTAAGGGGAGAAAGGTTTCTCGCGATTGCTCGTGATGCCTGGCCTATCGCGCACAGGGATGGCCGATCCTGGCCGACCGAGAGGTAGCTTCAGCGTGTAAACTGAAGCCTTTGGTGTACTTGGCTGCGCGTTTGATTGCCAAGGCGAGCGAGTATCTCGCAATTCTCGAGCAGGGGCAGCTTGCATGCATGCGCAGCGGTGCTGCCTCAGAAAGACATTTGGACAAAACGAGTGGATTCAACGCAGCCTTTTATCAGCCAAGTCAATGTGGTCCATTTGGTAGCTGATTACAGGATCTACCGGAACGATTGTTTTTGTTCATGACAAGCCCATGACAAGCCTGTAGCTGTAGACGTCGACCTGACCTTGCATACAGTACACCTGCTTGTGCGAACCTTATACGTGCCCTAAGAACACCTGTCATGATATCGTTTCAGCAGGTGTTGACATTTGTTCGGTCGGCGTCGCACAAGAAAGTAGCAGGTATGCCCGTCCTGAAACGCGAAGCTGTTCAGTTTGATATCGAGCAGCCAGAATGATGTGATGTTCCGAAAGTCATTGAGTACGTTGCAATACGCTACGAGCTACTCATGAGCGTATATTATGTAGCTTTGCATAACGAAGGTAGCGAATGCTGATGCCTGGTTGATGTGCAGATCTGCCTGATTTAGCTCACAGGCATTTTGACATAGGGCACTGGAGACATCATGCAGAGAGCAGCTTTCGTGCCTACAAGAAGACTCTGATTGATCAAGGCAGCCTTAAACCAATCATTGCGAGTATGTCGACACTGTTCGTGTTTAATTATCTGTTCTGCCTTCCGCGGGAGATGGCCCATAATCAGCATGAGGAGATGGAGCGATTCAAGAGGGCGTGACAACGGCAATGCCAACGGCTCAAGCCCCGCTGTGATGGATACAAGTTTCACTGTAAGTGCTGTAACAGCACAGGGTCTGTGGGTCTGGAAGATCACAGTGGCAACATGTCACAGCAGCAGAGTACTACCACATGCCGCTTGTTTTGGACATGCCAAGTCTTGCAGTGCATATCATGCACAAGCCTGCAATGTGTGACGGAGTCCATGGGTATGCAGACGGTATATCATGCTGTTACACCACCTAGCACTGGCTGGGCTGGAAACATACACCTAGCCGGGTACAGGCAAATGGATTCAACAGTGTCACATCAGCAGTTATGATGTCGTGACAACACCGTTATTGCCACCCTGAAGATTTGTATACGGATTCATAGCACGGCCATGGCATCGTCCCATTGCTGTTTGTAATTACAGGGAATTGACACATTGCAAAGCTCCGGTGGGACATCCTGGTAGTGTGCATGACTATCTCGGCAATCATAACCAGACAGCCCTTGTCAGACAGCTAGGCAGCTATTTGTTGATACAGATTCAATGACCGCCGCAGCTCAAGTGTCACACATGCAGCTTCTCCATCCATGCGCTCAAATCATGCAATTCTGATCCTTCACAATCAAACTCTTCCAGATGACTGAGATGCATGTCAATGATACTTTTGCGGCTTCGTGCATACCTGAAAATCAAGCAAGCCATTTCAGCGAAACTCATAACGTGTGTGAATGCCGGTGACATCACATGCAACGGCGAGGTAAAACATCAGTGTCTACAGCTGAGCTATTCAGTCAAGTTGATTGCCTTGACAGCCGTAGCCCCACAAAGCGCTGCTATTTGCAGAGCATCGTAACAGGTAGCGCTGCCTGAAAAAAAAAATCCCGCTCGAGCGGTATGAAAATATCGTCGTGAAGGGTCATGCCACGGCCACGAGGATGAGATCAGGGCACAAACCGCCTGGTGCTGGTACAGTTTACCTGGACTGTGGTGGGAGCAGGTCAAAGGCCTTTTTGCATGCGAGAAGGTCCTGTTTCAACTGAGACATGGAAACACGATGTCCACCACCAGTACCGGCAAAGCAAGGCAGGCCAGACAAAAAGCCGCTGCATGACGAGATCGAATTCTTCTGTCCTGAGGGTGGTTCTGTTGCTTTGAAGCCATACCTAAAAGAAAACCAGGAACTGTTCACGTGCAAAACAGCTGCACGACTTGCACAGTCCTCAAAGCCTTACCCTGTCAGTTTTGGCTTTGCATCCTTCAGCGTGCTAGGTTTCTTGCTCTTCATTATCTGCAGGTTTGCCGTGGTTCAATGCGCGCCGGTGCCAATGCGCGCCGGTGCAACATATCCAAGCACCCGCAGGTCGGTTCATGTGCAAGGCCACGAGGATGAGATCAGGGCACAAAGAAAAGTGCACAATTGTCAATTTGCTGCATGATACCTGAATAAGTGAGGATTTTAGTACGCAGTCGCGAAAAACGAGCGACATCGATGCATCGCGATGATCACCACTGAGAATAGTATGGAGGAGGATAATCAGATCGACTAGAAATTGTTTGGCTCGACTTACATGCCATTGGCGCTTGCGCCATATTATTGCGCGCCCAATTGCACCATGTGCCCGGCTCCGGGCGTTGTTACTCAACACTGATTCAACGAACACGTCACACCAGTGCGAAACCCAGCCGTGACAATCAGTGCGGTTGCTGCTGACATGGTCTTCCAGGGTGTAAGACATGATGACAAGGTGTGCGCCGGTGCTTACACAGACCGCGATTAACAGGAATTTCTTAGTGAACCAGATCTCAAAACTTGAAAACGTACACATCGACCATCCACAAGTCGAGCCGCTAACAGCGTGGCAGTACTGCTGGCACCCCTCAAGGATGGCCTTCTTGCTGACTGCAATGACAGCTCTGGGCCAGCAAATGAGAGGACCTTCGCTGTGTCGGTCACATGCATTTCTATACAGCCTGGAAAACTAAAGAACGCTGCAATACTAACTAGGTGTTGCTGGGATCGGCGATCTGACATGAAGTCCGAATGGATGTCCAAACTCTCAACGTGGCATCATCAGATGCTGATACTAACATGTGAGGATCCGCTGGATTCCAACTTATTGTATTGACAGCCAGGCGATGACCAGCAAGGCGGTCAAGGGAGGTCTGAGTTGGCCAGTGCCATAGTAGAACATCGCCCTTCTCTGAGCCCTGGCAGACAAATGCTCCATCACGCCCGCCAAATGATGGTCGCAGCTTGAGGCCTTCTTCTTCCACCACAGGTACTGGTGGGCGTAGCACATGCTTGAAGATCATTCGCACTAACATGGCAGGAGATAGAAGACGGCTGTCGGAGTGCGGTCCAGCTGATGTGGCATCGAGACGGCACACGACCAGAGACCTGTCCTTGAAGTCCATGAGTAAATACTGGCTGTCCTTGGAGAATAAGACATTTGATGCGCTGTGCTGTGGAGTATAAGTTGCTACCTGCACACCAAGAATATTCACTTTTGAACATCAGGGAACACCAGATGACTACATAAAACAAGCAGTCAAGAGCACATGAACACCAATCTCATTTCACCGAATCCGAAAGATGCTACGCAGGCAACAATGTGTCACACTGCTTGGTCAGGAACGCCTGAAGCGACATCACTCACAACTGCACTGGCCATGTCCGGTGAAGAACTGGAGGTCATGATCATCATGATGCTATAAATCTTGACAACGTGTCCGAACGAAACTGCAAGCCAGCGACCATCAGGCGATGCTGCCAGCTCCAGCATTTTCCCTGGTCGGAAGCCTCTCCAGAACCGGGGCTGACTTGACGAATCCTCCACGGGCAAACTCTCAATTGACTGCATTGCACAGAAGAAGTGTATTGCCATAAACGCCATGATACCAATGTTGAAAAGTAGAGACTGTTATGATGCATAGTCCAATCCTCTCAGTATTTCGTTGAGTACGGACAAGTGAGTCTGCTGTTGTTGCATGTCCAATCCTTATCAAGAGTCAGGGTTGACTCAGCAAAATACCAACATTACATCCCAAGTGTATGCTGGCAAGAAAATTACAGTGAGGAACCGAGCCAATGCTGAGTAGTCCCATAGCAGACACGGTATGCACTTGTCTCGAATCGTGGTGTGTAGGCATCAGTGCAAGTGACATACCAGGTTCTGCTCTGTGTCAATACTATACAAATATTTCCCATCCGCAGAACAGCACATAGCTCTTAAAGGCCCTGCTTGCTTCTCCACGCTGAGGATGCTGATGGTTGATTCATCCGTGTCACTGCCAATGCAGCATACTTTGATGCAAACGTCTGAAGTCCGTGGCGATCCATCATCCGTTTCGCATGCTGCAATAACCTGCCGCGAGTCTGGGGTCCACGAAATTGTCAGCACCGCCCCAGCAGCGATGGGGAAGAACGAGTGTGGAACGAGAGCGCGCTTTTCTTTGTCCACCTGCACAACCAGGTTTCCAGCGCCAACTCGACCAATGGCATCATATTTGATATCACAGCACTCACTCTCACACACCTTCCAGAGGCCTAGCTTTCCGTCCAGGCCTGCGCTTGCCACCCAGCGTCCATCTGGAGAAAAAAAGGCGCCCCATACCTGGTCGCTATGTCCGGTTAGAACCTGTGCACACTTGGTTGGCAGACACTCAGGTGATGCATGGAAGTCTGCAAATAATGATACTTCGGACTCTAAATTGTCGTAGCAAGCCATCTCTTTCCGCTGTGCTTTCAAAGCCTGCTGGATGAGCGTTACCAGTCTGCCCTCTGGTAGCATCACATCTGGTGGAATGAATGTCTGCACCACGTGTGCTCTGCTAGCAATACATCCGGCTCATGCAGGACAGATTGCACCAAACAAGCCGGTACAAGCGTACTTGGAGTTCCCTGAGGGTTGATTGCCGGCCTTGTATGCTCGGCCCATCCCATTGCACCACGCTCTTGATCTCATTCTGTGTTTCACAAATTAGACACCCTGCTAACGTATGCAGGCTTTCCTGACATACTCCAAGAGGTTGTATTTTGTCGCGCATAACTTCCAAGGCAGCCATGTAATCTCCATGGGTAGCAATAGTCTGCACTTCCATAGTTCATTTGCGAGTTATGAGGGAGTGAATGGATGATACCAGCTCTGGGGCACTCACCTCAAGAGCATACTGCCGCAAGAGGATAAACTTGATCCGATTGATCTGATCGCTGCTCAGCTGGCAGTCTAGCGATGATTGCTCCAAGCATGAAACTGCTTGGAGCCAGTTCCCCTCCAGGACATTTGTGCGCAAGTCTGTGATGCTTCGAGCTTCGCAAGCGTACGAAGACAGCCGTGTAAGCTCTTCCGAAATTTGTGGATAGCCTAGTTCTCGCAGCGACTGGCACAAGAGGCGGACGAGCTCCGCCCGCTTTACGCTGCTTTCCGGGTCCACGTAGAGCTCGCCGCTTTCGCGATCAGAGTCCATTGAGGAGGTCATGGTTTCAGCAACAATACCGTGCAGTCACAACAGTATTGTGTTGTCTACCATTTCAAGGTATGTGTGCGGAAATGTGACCACGCCAGCATCACCGAGGTATGACTTGGAATGCGCGTTGTTGCTTTCACGGCAGCCCACGGGAGGAAAAGCTACTTGCCGTGATATAAGCCATGTTGAATCAGGTCACCCTTCACGCAGGCTACATAGGCCATCACTGTCTCGTTGCAAGCGATACACCGATGACGCCTGCTGTACGATAGACCCTCAGTCAAACCCTACCAAGTGGCAAGTCAGCGGATAAAAATTCCAGGGGCCTGGTTCCACGAGGCACTTTTCGCATTAGCGCCGGCGATAGGCCCGCGTTAACGTCGTGCGTTAGGCCGTGGCGTTAGCGACTCGCAACACCCGGAAATAATTATTTCACGGGTATATCTTGGTATATCTTGGTCGGTCCTTACTAATGTCCACACCATGGTGTGTAGGGGGGCCTTGATCCCTGGCCCCACAGCCGCG